>JANAVB010041819.1:2561937-2694451 GCA_029216955.1 Iris pallida | reverse complement strand
TAGCGGAACGCCGATTCAAACGGCAAGTGAAGTGCAAGACTCAAACGAGCCGTCGACCCGAAAGAGTTGGCATCGACCTGATGAAGAATCGTGCGGGCTTATATTGGCCCGTCAAGATGAATCCAGACTTAGAGTTTCAAAGGCGCGCTCGGAGTATCGCTCGGCCGATGCGAACATCGCTAAGGTGGGTGGCTCCGATGAACCTATTTGCTTAGCCTAGACACATAATAATGCGGCACACTTGCTAGAATCGCTAGGCGATAACACCGTGCATGCTAATAAATGACTCAACGCACCTAGCTAAGGGAATAATCCCATCTTGCATGCTTGTTTAGAACATGGAAAAGAACTCGGCAAATATAGAAACTCTCGCACCGCGCTCTACGCTCGTGCTAAGGCACAAGCTTACGTGCAAGTCCCTTACGTGTTCAACAACGAAACAATGAATGGTTTACAACAATGAAACGGAAGACTATCGACATAGTCGTCTGAGTAGAGTATAGCAACATTGAAAGGCTACGGGACCGAGGGTCGCCAAGGCGACTCCCGCACAGGAGTTGCAAAAATGTATAAATGAATGAATGAATGAATAAGTGAATGAATGAATGAGTAAATACGTGAAAATGAATGAACGAACAAGTGAAAGAAAGAAATGAAAGAGTGAATAAAAGATAAGACATGAAAGACGTTAGCGACAGGTATGACGAGCACGTGCAACGGGGCTCGCTACCCGCGCTGCACGGACGTCAACCTGGTCGATAACGCATTATGGCTCAAGACAGCTGTTAAGTCACATGACAAGTAAATACGAAATGGTCGTGGACAAACGGCACGGGCGATGGGGGGGAATACCGTGGCCGTCATGAGGAAGGATTCTGCGGCACGGCGATGGGGGAATACCGTGGCCGGCCTAGGCGGAATCAGACATGGGGCTTACGGGCTGCTTTGGTGGGGGCTCGGCCACTCAAAGAGACGTAAGGCCAGGCATTTCAATAGACTATCAAGGTGTACCAGCCATCACGCTTCGATAAGTGAGAATGCCCACGTGATATGTCCAAAATGGCTTGTAAAGCCAGCGACCCATGCATGTAGATTAAGTGGACTATGCTGGTGGCAATCCACGTGCAAGTCTTTGCATTAAAACAAGTAGTCTAAGTTAACCAAATGAAGTGCCTCCTGAAAACATGCTTGAAATGTAACATGCTGAACATGCTCGAAACGTAACACTCTGAACATGCTTGAAATGTAACACTCTGAAACATGCCTACGACGTGCTAGAACATGCCACGACGTGCTAGAACCCGAGACATGGACACGCCCGTAACATTGAATGTTTATATGAATCACGTCAAGTTACTTCATGTTAATTGTTGACTAACTTGGTTTACCTTGGACAGGGAAGGCCGGACGGTAAGTATGGGTAAGTCGTGCAAGTATTTTTCATGCGACACTTGAATTCGGCAACACGAGATAGGTTACGAAATATGCCATGAAACTGATCCTAAGGCAAGATTAGAAAGACGATGAATGATAGACAGTGCACAAAAATAAATGGAACGTGTTTGGTAATGATAGCATTGTGGGCGAGCTAGCCTCCCCACCAGTGCATACAATGTACTGATAACCCCACAGTCTGCTTGCAGGAAGCAGGAAACGTCGGCGGGTGCGGAGCTTTCCTCGAACGTGCTAAGGCGCGGAGCTATCTCTGGGGCCTTGGAACGTTGCAGAAGCTGAAGCACCCTACAGGACATAATGTATCGGAACATCGCCATGTATCATTCCATCTTGTAAGCCACTTGGCACGCCTTTTATGTTTCAGAGAGAGAGCTCGAGCGATTGTAATATCGGCCTAGCGCCGCTTGTAACCTTCTTGAATATCAATAAAGAGTTCGAATTCGCTTCTACTTGTGTTTATATACTTTCCGCTATAATGGGGACACTCTGTGCGACTCTGTGGCCTAGCTCAGATCGACCGTTTCTGGACTTGGCCTTGCACGGGCGCAACCTAGGCCCGTGCGGCATCACGCCTTAGCGAGGACGATCGCTCCTACGGGAGCGGGGAGTGACACGCGGTGGCATAACGAACCCCCGGCACGGTGGGCACCGAGGAACACTGTATACTGAGCGCGGCTGCTCCCCCAACGGGAGGAGCTCCGCGCACCTAACAACGTTGTACTTTCGTACGACTCTCGGCAACGGATATCTAAGCTCTCGCATCGATGAAGAACGTATCGAAATGCGATACTTGGTGTGAATTGCAGAATCCCGTGAACCATCGAGTCTTTGAACGCAAGTTGCGCCGAGACCTTCTGGCCGAGGGCACGCCCTCATCAGAAGATATTCTTTCTGAATCGAGGTGTCCCATGGAATTAGATCGTGAAATTTTTACTGAATTGGAGGAAGAGGCTTCCACATCATGCGTTCTAAGTCTCTGTCCACTTAAAACAGTAGATATTGTATTGTCAGACGCAATAAAGTACTCAGTTGGTACTTCAAGCTTTGGTTTTAAGGACTTAACAAATACTTGCATTTCATTGTCAAGTCTCAAATGTTCTAATTTAACTAATCTTGGTTGTATAGTCTTTCCTATTCCAACCTCGAATAGTTTAACTAAATGTTTGGGAGTAATAGATTTAAACGTTGGAGTATCGTTTAAAACCATACAATGTTCCCATTGTATACCCAAAACCTTAGAACCTGGCATAAGTTCTATGCCTTGAAGGTTTATTCTGACACAAGGATTCATTGATTTGAGTAAACTTGTGTTCTCTGAGATATTTCTCGGACTAAGAATATTTATACCTATCGGATACTATGGTCTTATCCATAGCGTTCCTCTGCATACTAATAAGGGAATTATTCTGACACAAGGATTCATCGAACCTGTGTCCAGACATAATGTTTGTATCACCGTCAAAAATACTGTTTATGAAGGTGACTACATAATTCATAGAGGTGACCCGATTGGGTTATTAGTTATACATAAATATGAGGATCTGCCTATTGTGGAAGAATCTCTTCCTTCTAGGGTTGTTCCTCAACTTGGTTCGAGTTCGAGTATTGGCTCTAGCAGGAAAGACCCTGAAGAGCATTACTACGAATTCAGAATATATATGAATAAGCTTACGTCAGAAGAAACTTCAAATTCTAGCCTCATGCAAAGTGAAGGTGAACAATTTGAAATCACTGACGAAGATCTAGAAAAGCTGAAAGAAGCTATTCCTCACTCTGACAAAAAAGAGGTTTAAAACCAGTCTCTTTTCAGTCTAGATTTTTAAACAAACACACTGTAACGTCCCAGTCCCATAATACATAGGACTAAGTACGTCAGCATACCAGCTGCACATATACGAAGAATACACCGAGATGTGGTATCCTCGTATTTGTACATAAGCTGTAAGTAACAATACATGATAAGCCACAATATAATAACTATATGTGTAATGCCCGTGGTTCTTATTACGTATTTTGTATACGTGTACGGAACTCCGACCTGTAGTTAGACTTGTCATGCTTGTCTTAATCCTGGTTTAGTGGCTTGGCTTGGCTTGGTTTTGTTTGGCTTGGTTCATCTTGGTTCGGTTCGGCTTGTTGGCT
Source organism: Iris pallida (assembly GCA_029216955.1). NCBI lineage: Eukaryota > Viridiplantae > Streptophyta > Magnoliopsida > Asparagales > Iridaceae > Iris > Iris pallida. Next base: position 2,690,854 of record JANAVB010041819.1, on the reverse strand, counting down.
TAGTTCGATTTTGTTGGAGAACCAACCCACCTACCTACCACCATCCCCACTTATTAGCCCACTCCTCTTTCTCTCTCTTCATTACTCTTCTTCTTCTCCACCAACCTGAGAGAGTGGGGAGCTTAGGCAAGTGCATCTTGCTTCATGGGAGAACTCCATTTTTGGGAAGGAGGCAGACCTACCCTTTGGTTCTGCCCGAAAACGACTCTCTTTTTTTGAAACTATTTCTAAAGAAATTGAAAAAAAAAGAGAAGTAAAAATGCAATTGTTTGGGGTTCTAAGAGTTTTCAAAGAAATAATAAAATGGTTTCTAAAAGTTTCAAAAGAAAAAATAATATGGGTCATGAAACTAGTTATAAACCTAATAATGAAGGAATTTGAAAATGTAATAACCTCCATTTTTTATTTAACCGGGGGTGGGGGATATGAATTAAATGAAAACATAAAAGATTCAAAAATGAATGATAAGATCATCCACGAATCGACCATTCAAATTCGATTTACGAATTTAGAAAATTATTCATTCATAGAAACAAAAATGATGGATCTTGCTAATAAGACAATCACAATTAGGACTCAAATTGAAGGAATCACAAAAGACAAAAAAAAAGAAAAATTCTAACTTGTGATAATAGATCGGAATCGCAGAAGGCTGTTTGGCAAATATTTAAAAGACAAATATACGATTAATACGTAAATCACATTATTTTATGAAATCCTTCATTGAAAAAGTATACATAGGTATCTTACTATATACCATTAAGATTCCCAAGATTAATGCCCAAGTTTTATTTGAATTAAGAAAAATGATCAATCAATCCTTTTCTAATGATGAAACAAATCAGGAAAGAATTGAAAAAAAATCAAAATACAATCAACTTTATTTCGACTACCAAAAAGTTTTTTTATAATAAAATATTAGTCATAATGATAAAAGTATTTATTGTGACTTATCCTCGTTGTCTCAAGCATATGTATTTTACAAATTATCACAAACAAAATTACTTAACAAGTATCACTTAAAATCTGTATTTCAGTATCACGACACCTATCCTTTTCTTAGGGATAGAATCAAAGATTATTGTATGATCCAGGGAATATTGGATTCCAAACTAAGGCATAAGAAAATTAAGACTAAGGAGAATAAATGGAAAAATTGGTTAGGGGCACATTTTCAATACAATTTCTCTCATACCAAGTGGTCTCCGTTAGTCCCGGAAAAATGGCGAAATAGGATCAACCGACGTCGTACGCTTCAAAAAAAATACTCAACGAAATTGGATTTATAAAAAAGAAAAAACCCAATTAAATTCTTATGTAAAAAAAAATTCCTATACAGTAAATTCATTGATGAGTCAAAAAGAAAAAGGGAAAAAACACTACGGATATGATCTTTTATCATATGATTATATAAATAATGGGGATAGTAGGGACTCAGATATTTCTGGATCAACATTACAAATAAATGAGGACCACAAAATTCCATATAATTTAAATATGCCTAAACCCGAATCATTTTATGGATTAATAAGTTTAGCCATTGATGATTATATAGAAAAAAGATATATTATTGGTACGCATAAAAATGCGGATAGAAATATTTTGATTGTGGAAGTTGTCTTAGAAATAATATTGACATTAAGGCCTGGGCCAATACACATATCGATACCAAGATTAAAAAAAATGTTACACCAAAACGAATAATAATAATTATAACATATTTGAAAAAAAAGAAACTTTGTCTTTTACAATTCATCACGAAGTTGATTCATCCAATCAAAAAAAGCACATTTTTGATTGGATGGGTATGAATCAAAAAGGGTTATATCGTACAATATCAAAATCAAAGCTAAGCCCCTCGTTTTTTCCAGAATTTGTGCTACTTTTTGATGTCTATAAGATGAAACCGTGGATCATACCAATCAAATTACTTATTTTTCATTTTTATGGAAATGCAAATATTAGTAAAAATGACAAGATCAACATAAATAAAAAAAATCTTCCTATACTATCTGAAAAACTGAAAATAAAAAAGAATATATTGAATTAGAAAATTCTAAAAAAAAAAAAACGAAAAACAGGACCAAGGGGATCTTGTATCAGATCTACGAAAACAAAATAAAAAGAAAAATATTGAAGAAGATTACCCGCCATCAGACATTAAAAAGGGTAAAAAGAAAAAACAATTCAAGAACAAGAACAAGGTAAAAGAGGAACTGGGTTTCTTCCTGAAAAATAATTTCATTTTTCGATTAAGATGGGTTGACCCTTTGAATCAAAGAATAATGAATAATATCAAGGTATATTGTTTCCTACTTAGACTGATGGATCCAAAGGAAATTGCTATATACTCAATTGAAAGAGGAGACATGCATCTGGATCTAATGTTGATTCCACAAAGGCTCACCTTGGAAGAATTGGTAAACAAAGGAATGTTTATTATTGAACCAATTCGTCTATCAAAGAAAGTCAAATTTATGAAAAAATTTATTACATATCAAACTATAGGTATTTTATTGGTTGATAAGAGTAAGCACCAAACTAATGAAAAATGCATAAAAGAGGGATATGTTGATAAAAATCATTTTGATGGAACCGTTGGACGACACAGCGATATACTTGTGAATGGAAAAAAAAATCATTATGATTTCCTTGTTCCTTAAAATATTCTATCTCCCAGATGTCTTAGAGAGTGGAGAATTCTAATTTGTTTCAATTCCCAGAGTTGGAATGTTGTGGATAAAAATAAAAAATTTTGCAATCAAACAACATAAGAAACTGTGGACAATTTTTGAATAAGGACAAGCATTTTAATATGGATGCAAATAAATTAATCAAATTCAAATTGTTTCTTTGGCCCAATTATCGATTAGAAGATTTAGCTTGTATGAATCGGTATTGGTTTGATACCGATAATGGCAGTCGTTTTAGTATGTCAAGGATACATATGTATCCACGATTTTGAATTAGTTAATTCAGAACAGAATAAGTTAATAGTAAGTACATTTTTTATGTATCACATGACATAGAAAGTAAAAAGAAAAATATATGCATATTATACATATCATGACACCGATTTGATTAAATATCAATGGATTTCGGAAGAAATCAACAGAATCCCTTTTCCCCTAAAAAACAAAAAAAAGAATTTTCTTTTAGGAATGTATAAATGTATTATCTCTTTCTATCCAAATCAAATGAAAAGTTTGATTTGGATAACATAACTAAAAAAGAAAGAAAATTTGATTTTATAAATATATAAATATATTATATAATATAAAATATATAAAATAAATGAAAGCAAAGTAGTGTATATGAATAAATACAAATTTTGTGTGTACTAGATTAAAATGACTAGTATAATTATTATTTTTCCTGATCGAGAAAATCCACGGAAAAGAAATTTTTTTTTGGTTTTTTATGATAAAAAATGCATTTATGTTGGTTATTCCACAAGAAGAAAAAGAAGAAAACTGTGGGTTTGTTGAATTTCAATTTTAGGGTTTAGCAATAAGATACGGAGATTCACTTTACATTTGAAATTACATAAAAAAGATTTTTTATCACAAAGAGGTCTACGAATAATTCTGGGAAAACGTCAACGGCTGCTGAATTATTTGTCAAAGAAAAATAGGGTACGCTATAAGAAATTAATTGATCAGTTAAATATCCGGGAGTCAAAAACGCGTTAATGAAAATTTTAAATTTTAAGATTGGTTTGAATTTTTTTTATTAGTTATTAGATTTTTCATTTTGATGAACCTCATTTTGAGAAATTCAATGGAATGGAATAACAAATTAAGGAAGAAAAGATATGACTGTACCGGCTACAAGAAAAGATTTCATGATAGTTAATATGGGTCCTCACCACCCATCCATGCACGGAGTTCTTCGACTGATCCTTACTCTCGATGGTGAAGATGTTATTGACTGTGAACCCATATTGGGCTATTTACACAGAGGAATGGAAAAAATAGCGGAAAATCGAACAATTATACAATATTTGCCATATGTAACACGGTGGGATTATTTAGCCACTATATTCACAGAAGCAATAACGGTAAATGCACCAGAACGATTGGAAAGTGTTCAAGTACCTAAAAGAGCTAGTTATATTAGAGTAATTATGCTGGAACTTAGTCGTATAGCTTCTCATTTATTATGGCTAGGACCTTTTATGGCGGATATCGGTGCGCAAACTCCCTTTTTCTATATTTTCAGAGAGAGGGAATTGCTATATGATCTATTCGAAGCCGCCACAGGTATGCGAATGATGCATAATTATTTCCGTATCGGGGGAGTAGCTGCCGATCTACCTTATGGATGGATAGATAAATGTTTGGATTTCTGCGATTATTCTTTAACAGGAATTGTTGAATATCAAAAACTTATTACACGGAATCCTATTTTTTTGGAACGAGTGGAAGGGCAAGTGCATCTTGCTTCATGGGGGAACTTTATTTTTTTTCCTCATGTGTTCCTAACCCACTTTAGTACATAGCATTTTTCATTTCCATGGTTAATTTCTTGAAAATCTAGCTTTGTGGTATTTTCGGTTTTCAAGAGTTTTGATCTAACAAACATATATATTTTGCTATTTGATGGTTCCATGTTGTAGAGAATTTCATTCTGCCCCAATTTGACTTATGGAAGTTCGGATTTGGACTCTGGATGACGAATTTATGGAGCTTGGAAGCATGGCTTCATGGTGTTCTTCTTCTCGGAAAGTGGAGAAGAACAGTTCTCTGGCCGCATGGCCATTTAATTGAATTAATTATTTAGTTGGCCGCATGAGCCTTTCCTTGCACAGCCGCATATGGCACTGCTTAGCTGGCATGGCTACTTTTCATTGTTAGCCGCATGGCCTATTTGCATTTGCATGTAATTGCATGCATGCATACAATTTCTAGCCGCATGACTACTGTTCATTGCTAGCCGCATGGAATTGCATGCATTTGCATGCATTAGTACTTAAATAATTACATGTATCAGCCTTGCTTACTTAAACATGGCCGCATGACCATTTTATGGCATTATTTAATTTCCTTTAGCCTATGCAAGCTGTAGCTTGCATGCATTTATATATTCTTGGCCGCATAAGCCATTCAGTTGAGCCGCATGGCCTTGCAATGTTGGCATGCTCAATATTTAATGCATATATATTTTATGCATGTAATTGCTTGCATGGCTTTTGCTAATGTGAGCTTACATGCATTTAGTAATTAATTGCATGGCATTAGCATTAAATGGCTTAGCTTTAATTAAATGGCTTAGCTTTAATTACATTTTTGCATGCCACCTGTTAGTTTACATTTGCATGCAACCCATTATTGCTTTGGCCATTTAATTTAATGGCATTAGCTTTAATTGAAATTGTGCTGAGCCGCATATGGTCTTCTTGTTTAAATACATGCATAGGCATTAATTGTATGCCTTTAGCTTTGCTTGCATGGGAACACCATGTTGGCCGCATGGGACCATATTTGGCCGCATGGCCCTTATTGATTTGTTTGCATGCTGCATGTTTGCATGCATTTGCCAATAAATTGCTAGCCGCATAGACCCAATGGCCATTTGTCATTTAGCTAGCCGCATATATACATTCATGGCCGCATGGCCATCTATGTATTCCTGGCCGCATGTGGCCTAAGCCATATTTGGCCGCATGGCCTTGCAACATTTGCATGCATTTGCATGCTTACTTATATTCCTGGCCGCATATGGCCAATGTCATATTTAGCTGCATATGGCCAACTCTCATTGCTAGCCGCATATGCAATGCCTTGCTGGCCGCATATGTCCATTGCTTAGCCGCATGCATTTGCTTGCCGCATAGGCTCAATACTTTAATTGCTTTAGTGCGTGCAATTATTTAATTCTTGTACAGTGGCAGCATTTATTGGCTGATCGCATGACATACTTGCATTAATTGCGGGTCCCACTATTTTGTCTTATTTGTCTTTACAATTATATTATTATGATTAAATGTGTGATTCTAAATTGCTTCCCTAAACACGAATTGTTAGTGTAATGATTGATAGTGACTTGATGGCCTAAATTTTTCCTGAGCCGCATGAGTCCCCCACAGCCCTTGCCCCTGCTAATATTTAATTACCACTTGTATGCTTGTGCCATTAATATAAAATTTTCCCTGACACGATGGTGATCCGTTGTGGTGCACTTTTGACATGACATGATAGTGGCCCGACGTGGCGCACTCCTGACAGTGAACTTGACATGATAACTTGACATGATAATTCTTGATAGTGGCCCGCCGTGGCGCACTCTTGACAAGTAAACCTGACATGATATATCTCGACATGCTGTTGCGACGGCTAACATGACATGACATGACTTGATAAAATAAATGACCTGGACACCGTGGACGATTGCGGCCAGAAATGGTTGGGCCGGCCAGCTATTGAACTGCCATATGCGGTCAGCTAGTAAACTGCCATATGCAAGCATATGCGGCCAAAAATATTTAGCATGCAAGCAAAAGCTTGCACAGGCCATGCGGCCAGCTAATATAAGCATGCGGCCAAAATGGCTAAGGCCATATGCGGCCAAAATATTTAGCATGCAAGTGAATGCATGCAAAGCTAATTAAAGCATGCAAGCTAATTAATTAGCTTATATATATAAGAATGCAAAGCTAATTATATATATAAGCATGCAAGCTGATTAAATATATAAGCATGCAAGCTAATTAAATATATAAGCATGCAAGCTAATGCATGCAAAATACAATTGGCCATGCGGCCAGCTAATGCATGCGGCCAGCTATGCATTTGGCCTATGCTGCCAACAATGAATTAATATTCAATTAAATGGCCATGCGGCTCAGAGCTAAGAAATGCTCATGCGGCCAAAAGTGCAATTAATGGCTCCCGCAGAGAACATGTCCATGGAAAATACCATGGCCTCCATGCTCCTCCAAACAACAATAGGAACCCAAATCCAGACTCCCGTAGGTCAAATTTGGGTAAAATGGAATTCTCTACAACATGAACCATCAAATAGCAAAAATATGCAAGTTTGATAGATCAAAACTCATGAAAACCGAAAATACCACAAAACTAGATCTACAAAATTAACCACGGAAATGAAAAATGCTAAATACTAAAGTGGGTTAGAAACACATGAGGAAGACAGTGGAACAATAAAAAATAGGGTTCCTCCATGAAGCAAGATGCACTTGCCTACACCTTCCTCTCTCAGGTTGGTGGAGGAGTAATGGTAGGGAAGAAGAAGAGTTAATGAGGAGAGAGAAATGTTTGGTAGGATATAAATGGGGGGTGGTGGTAGGTAGGGTGGGTTCACAACAAAACCGAACCAGGCCCAAACAATCCTAACCGAACCAAGATAGACCAATCAATGAAATGCCAAAACAAATCAAGCAGGGAGACATGCAGTACGAGTCTAAATGCGTACACGTATACCAAAATACGTAATACGAACAATGTCTTTACACTTACATCTTGTAACTTTACTTGCTTGAGATTGAGACATTTAGGCTTGTTATTGACCATAGGAGACTGATGGATTGTAGTTAAACCCTCATATATCTAGACAGCCGTGACCGTATAGTGGGGTGGATTCCATTTTATTATACGTAGCTGGCTATGTATGCCCCGCTCTCCAGTATTCTGGTTCTGGGGCGTTACAACTATGACACTACATGTTTTTCTAACCGTCTATGTGATATGCACTTTTGAGGACAACGTTCTACGCAGGGGCTGTAAGGATTCACGCAAGTAATAAAGAGTGGCCGTCAAGTAGCGCTCATCCGAGACACTATCGGCCCATGTATGTGTGTAAAAAGTAAATGTAGCCCCTACGCTAGTAGCTGTCCCCTCCCCCCGATGCTCCTGTCCAAGATGTATCCACAGCCTGTCCAGTTGGCAACTGCTACGACTTCTAACTCAATACACTAGTAGCAATTACCACCTATCCGTCGCACGACCCATACGTAACGATGGCCAGTCGAGTACGCAGGACCGTGTCCTATATGAACTCACTCATCACGTGATACACATGTGTCAAGGCCATAGGAGATATGAAAATATCCCACAATCATAAGGTGGTCGTCTAACTCTAGGTCGACATGCATAATAGAATATAAAATAACGAAAACGACTAAATCTAGTTGCCCGCACCCAAGTGTGACTTGCCTGCGGTGCGAGGAGGGCAAATCCAAATGTCGCAAGCGTCAACACAAAACTCACAATTCACAGATGACTTCGGATGTTGAAACAAACATCAAAAATATTCTCGGTGAAAAAGATATACCTAGGAAACGCCTATCCGAAAGTCAAATTCCGGAACAGGGACGAAATCGTAATTTCAGATCAAAACGATGTCCGCCGTTGGATCCGCTTTCCACCGAAACGCGCACCAGTATCTACGGTCTCTATAGTCGTCAAACAACATGTCTACGGATCCGGTTTGAGGAGACGAACCCAACGGTATATCCAATTTTGGATTCCGATGAGCCTTGCACAAAATCGTTCGTTGAATCGGGTCGCGGGCCCGCCAATTTTGGCGTTCCGACCAACCTTCTCAGAATCGGACCAAACTTGGTATACAGGACCAAAATTTCGATTCGGACCTGTTGGCGCAAGTTTCGTCACGATTTGACGAACGTGCAAAATAATTGAGAAATTTAGAAAATGGCCGATACGGCGTTCTTCGACGGATATGGATCAAATTCGTCGTACACACGCGACCAATTTGAATTCCGTCAAAGCCACATGTCCGCGAAGTCTATACGCACCTTTCGATGCCTTCGGTTCACGACCACGTCGTCCGGTTCGGCGGGGCACACGGCGTATCGGTGAAGTTTTTATAAAATCGATTGTTTTGAAACAATGTTTTTGACAATTTTAGAAAACGAATTACTTAACCTGTATAGGATGAAAACAGAAATTACAAGAAGGGATTTGAAGAGGGTTATGTTTTCTTCCAGTCCCTTCAAACAAATTTTGAAAATTCGCAATACGCTGGTTGCAATTCAGCGATGAACAGAGGCTTCGACACATCAAAAATCTGTCCTTGCGACACAGGTTTTCCCAAACTTTCGTGTTTTTTCACGATGCTTACAGGCTCAACTATATTATTCCATCTACTGGGATTGGTAGAGGGTCATCTAGGTTGTACATAGGAACTTACGGAATCGAAAACGATATAGTGTATAGGAAGAAATCAAGTCGGAAAGGGGAGTACCTTGCTGCTGTGTCAGAACAGAGTTGCTCTGCTCTTCGTTGTTCCCGGCGACTGGCGGCGGTGTACGGCGGTCACGGCGGCCGCGCAGGGTGTCGCGGGGTTGCGCGAAGGTGTCAGGATTCTATAGGTTGATGGAATTTGTGAAGTTTAGGGTTTGGTTTGCGGGTGGCTTCGATTTATAGGGTTGAGTATCTCGACTGTTGTCTCCGAACTTCCTTCAAATCCGAGTTGGATTTGAATTCGAATTTAGGTTAATCCACAAGAGAATTTGGTTTGGATTACTCCAAAAAAGATTGGATAGATTTTGGCTTAGGATTGATCGAGTTTGAGTTTTAAACTCGATTCTCTCTACAGCACGCAAGAAGGGGGGGGGGGGGGTCGGGCTTGTGCCCGCTACTGTAGCAGCGGCTACAGTAGCTGCTGCTGCTTAATTCTTTTTTTTCTTTCTTTTTTCTCTCTCATATATATTATATATATATATATATATATATATATATAAAAAGACATATATATACCTATGTCTTCTAGGCTTACAAGGCAATTAATAACTTTAGAATTTTTTTAAAATATAATTAAATTACCTAAAATTCCAAATTATAAAGTAGACTATATTTAGTAGTATAGTATTCAAGCATACACACCAATATTTAATATATACATACATTAATTACAACTAAAGAAAAAATAGTATAAAATAGTACAATTGTAAAAATAAATTCTGCATAAGATATGGGGGTTTACACACACATGTATTCGAAAGAATGCAGGAAATATTGAACTATGTGGTGGAGAAGACTTTTCTTCTATCTGCCTACTGGACAAAAGAAAATTGAGAAATTAAAAAGAAATACCCAAGGATGAGATATCGTCATATTAGGTTGATACAGTTAAAAATAACAGGTTTATTCGAACATGAATATACACGCCCATACTAGTAGTATGTATGGACGAACGAATAATAAATAGACCTCTTAATAGCATTATTGGAGGTGCTAAGTCCAACCTGGTAAACAGGTTATTTGGAATAAATATTCATCCGGACTTTTCTATAAGTCTCGATGATGAGAATATTGAGAAAACATGTACCCTGTCCATAAACCTTCAAGGCATAGAACTTATGCCAGGTTCTAAGGTTTTGGGTATACAATGGGAACATTGTATGGCTTTAAACGATGCTCCAACGTTTAAATCCATTACTCCCAAACATTTAGTTAAACTATTCGAGGTTGGAATAGGAAAGACTATACAACCAAGATTAGTTAAATTAGAACATTTGAGACTTGATAATGAAATGCAAGTATTTGTTAAGTCCTTAAAACCAAAGCTTGAAGTACCAACTGAGTACTTTATTACGTCTGGCAATACAATATCTACTGTTTAAAGTGGACGGAGACTTAGAACGAATGATGTAGAAGCCTCTTCCTCCAATTCAGTAAAAATTTCACGATCTAATTCCATGGGACACCTCGATTCAGAACTCTTTTTCTTTAACATTGTTTAAATGGAAAATAAGTCCAATATATTTGGACACAAATTCCTCAAGCATACAAATATCGCATAAAACCATTTTGTGTAATATCTTATTGTAATTTTTGGAGGCTTGTGAACTTTCTTCCGTGAAGTCAGCTAGGAGATGTTCGACTAGCTTATCCAAAGCAGCATACTTATCAGGATTAGCTTTTATTGCCTCCATAATCTGAGGATTTAGCATCTCTAAGTTTCTCAACCAAGCGATGCAATCACCTTGCCAATGACTCGTGGCGTAGTGAGTAAATCCTTCAGTAGTAATATCAGCAGGGAGGAAATATGACATCCCCTGAATTTTTTGAGTCCAGTTTGAGATATATTCACCGATTTGTTTGTGGGGAATATCCTCAAGATTAAAATTAAACCATCAGTCAATATCTCTTGTCATGATGAATTTCCTGTTGGGAAGAGTGGATCTTAATCCAATCCTTACGTCGTTCCTCACGAAACTTTGGCGTATAAGGAGATGTCCCTCCAAAGACAAAGTTTGGATCCCGCATGATTAATTCGGGATTGGGAGTTATCATCCCAACATTTGTATTAGGTTCAGCCTCGGCAACCATTGTGTCGTTGCTGCCTTGACCTTCTTCCAAGGCACGAACATGGAGTGGTTCTATTTTGTTATCGGAGGAGTCTGAATCAGAACTCTCCGTATACTTCGATTTAAAGAAGTCAATTGCTCTCGCATGTTTTTCATAATAATCATAGATGTGATCACCGTCTATTTCACCAGACAGTTCTTGTTCTTGTAACCTTAAAAAGGTTTTGTAAAAGTTTTCGTCAATTTCTTCTGTAGGAATAGTATTAGTTTCCTTTGAAGAAAATTTCATCATGTTTATGCTAGTAGCCCACCTTCGTCTTTGAACTACTGGGGCTATAGCAGGTTTGATAGCTGGTCTAGCAATTTTGCTAGAAACACTATCATCCATAGGAACTTTTCCTAAGCCTTTTAGGTCATTTTTGATGTGGATTAATTTCTCTTCCACATCCGTGACTTCTCTGAAGATATATCGCATGGTTTCATGCATACTACAGTTCATGGTCACCAAGGTGTCCACGATAAAGTTATAGATCCTTTTTCAGGGTTTTCATGAGAAGGGGATGAACCATGTGTTCAAATCCTTTCAGATTGTAAGGACAATGGTGTTTGTCCGCAGAAACACGGTATCGCTTTCGCCTGAGTGTTTTTCTCCCATGGTGAGGAGTTGTTCTTGAGTATATGAGCTATGGTAGGCTCTAGTATTTTTTAACAAAAATATTCTGAGATCTTCTTCCAAGGCACGAACATGGAGTTCTATTTCGTTATCGGAGGAGTCTGAATCAGAACTCTCCGCATACTTCCATTTAAAGAAGTCATTTGCTCCGCTTGTTTTTCAATATAATCATAGATGTGATCACTGTCTATTTCACCAGACAGTTCTTGTTCTTGTAACCTTAAAAAGGTTTTGTAAAAGTTTTCGTCAATTTCTTCTGTAGGAATAGTATTAGTTTCCTTTGAAGAAAATTTCATCAGTTCATGCTAGTAGCCCACCTTCGTCTTTGAACTACTGGGCTATAGCAGGTTTGATAGCTAGTCTAGCAATTTTGCTAGAAACACTATCATCCATAGGAACTTTTCCTAAGCCTTTTAGGTCATTTTTGATGTGATACTTTCTCTTCCAACATCCATGACTTCTCTGAAGATATTATGCATGGTTTCATGCATACTATTGTTCATGGTCACCAAGGTGTCCACGATAAAGTTATATATCCCATTTTCAGGGTTTTCAGATGAGTGAACAATGTGTTCAAATCCTTCAGATTGTAAGGACATGGTGTTTGTTCGCAGAAACACGGTATTCGGCTTTCGCCCGGTTTTCTCCCATGGTGAGGAATTGTTCTTGAGTATGAGCTATGGTAGGCTCTAGTATTTTTTAACAAAAATATTCTGAGATCTCTGCAGTTGCTCATTTTGACCCGTAATTCCGCGGCTTGACATAGTTCCCCTACGTTTCTTGATAACACGGATCAAGGAACTACCGTGGCTTTCTGGCAGGGTTTGGCCTCGAACATACGACCACAAGCCTAAAATACCGCTTCACGGAATTAGAGCACAGTTTTGTTCGTTTCCACACCAAGCGTAAGAGCTTCTGCACATATCTCAGCTTTATTCTTGTTAAAATAACTAGTTGCCTATCATAGATCCATACTCAAGAACACAAGTTTACTCAAAATAAGTACAAAAGGAGAAAAAAGAAGGAGCAAAGCCTTACTAGAAACCAGCAGATCTTTATTTATTACTCTGGCTCTGATACCAGATTGTGCTACAAGCGGAAAACAAGAAACAAAACCGAAAAGGAAACAGAGCACACTCAGAAATATTACAAACTCACTCAATTCCGTTGTCCTTACAATATAATGAGCCTGCCTAATATAAGGCTCGGGTCGGTACTAACCGGTTTAGCCGGTTTAGGCTACCGGTGTAAACAATCCTTCCTCAATTATTAAAGAAGGATTCTTTCTTATCTTCAGGATGGTGCGCCATCACATCCCTTTAGGCTGGGTGCGCCGTCACATCGTTACTTTATTCGTTTCGGATTGAAACGAATCTTCCACCTGTCTTGAATTATTATTAAGGTGAGTCTCCCGCCAAACCATATTCCACCACATTTCCCACTCATCAAAATCTGACGGTAATAGTGGCTCTGGGCCCCATTCAGTATTATCATTAACACTGTCCCACCAGACTTCCTACTCCTCAGAATCGGATAGTAGTGGAGATGTCTCGGATGGTAGTGGAGATATTTGCTCTTCAGGCCAAGGACTGGAACCAACGGACGATCCTTCTGGCCAAGGACTGGAACCAACGGAAGATCCTTCCTGTGACATGTAAAAATAAGCTTTCCCACCATGCTTCACAGCTGCTGGAGCTGGGACATAATCGCATCCTCCGCGCTGTCGTCGCCTGTAACCCTGCTGGACCAAGACACATATTGTTAAAAAAATCCTGGAGCAGGGCAGCATTCTCTTTTATTAACTGGCTTGACAGAGATATAGTCAGCCAGAATAACATTGCTGCTACATGAGAGGACCGCCTGTCCTCCTGCAAGCTTCCGAGCTTCGGAGAAGAACTCTCTTGCAGCGCCGTAACGTTCTTTCCCCTCGTTGAAGTTGCCCTTCTTGAATGGAGAGAACAGAAGTCATGGATCTCCCGCAAGACGATGGAGCTCCCAGATCTGATAAGAGGGGAAGTACTTGATATACCGCTTCTCCTCCCAAATACTCCAGATTTTGAACCTGAACATGGTCTGAAATCTGGAAGCACTAGCTTTCGCACCTTCCCAGCAAATTTCTGGGATTAGTTGCTTATAGATGTTGTCATCCGAAGAACTGATGAACATCTCATGAACAAAACCTTTCTTTATTTGTACGAGCAGGTTTACAATATTCTGGAAGCAAGAGACCAGGTGTATATTCCCGTAACTAGAGTAAACGACCTCTAACCCTTCAAAATACTTAGTGATGTTTGAGTTATCTAAGCGTCTGAAGTAAGTTAGGAGACGAGCTTCATCGATTAGCCCCTGCTTGTATCTTGTGATCATTCCCTATGCCATGCCTTCGGCGTCCATACTTTGTGTTCGTTCATCATCAATGGACAGGGAGGAGCAGAGTTTCAGCAAGTCTGGTATTCTAAGATTGACCAGATCGTGACTGTTAATCTGCTCAAGAATTGTGCTTAGTTCCTTGTGTTCTGAAGAAGGTCCAACGAACAAATCCTTCTCCATAGCATCAAGAGCAGGTGATCTTGATGTAGCACTGTATGTCATTATCACGAGCGTCTGCTGCCCGACTTCGTATAGATTTGAGTTTAGCTGCTCAGCCTTGGCTCTTACAGCTAAGAACTGTTTTTCAATTTTGGATAACCAAAAGCTGGCTCCCTTGGTGTCGTTAGACCGAATGGCTCGATAGCAGCCATTAAACTTGTCCCAAAAATCTTGTCATTTTTCTCTAATTCTTGGTTATACCAGTTCTTCACCACTGTACTGGCAAATGTTTTGTTTTGAAAATGGACGAGCCTTTTGGGGCTACCCTTTTGGGCCTGTATGGCCTGTAATTGGGCCTGTGTGCCCTGGGATGCCTGTTCGGCACTTTGGCTAATCGCCAATTGGCTGTTCGCCGGGCTTGCAACCGGAGCTGGGCTGTTCGCCTTTGGCACTCCAGAGGAAGAGGATGCTGCCAAGTTAGCAGCACCAGATTTGGCCCTTTTCTGGCCCAGTTACATGAGTAAACGCATCATGCCTTTTCATTTCTTCGTGTATGGCTTTTTTCTTGTACTCGTTGGATTCATAGCATCACGGCCTGGTAAGAGTATCAGCAAGAAAGTTAATATATCCTGGAATATAATTAACATCATAATTAAAAATTTCCAAATATATAGCAATTCTAATCCTTCGAAGATTTTCTTCGGGATTATTAATAGTTTTTTCTTAAGAAACTGAGCAACAGATTTATTGTCAGTCTCAATAATAAAATTTCTATAAAGGAGGTATATTCTCAGACTTTTGATACCTAATTTAACAGCTAGTTCTTTATCATAAGTCGCATATTTAATCTTGGTTTTTGTAAATTTTTCAGAAGTATACACAATGATTTCTTTATTTTTTGCAATTAATACTCCTGTCCAGAATAATCAGAGACATCAGTCTGCAAGACTATTTTGTCTTCATCTAGAGGAAAGTAAAGGATTTTCTGGTCTTTAACCAGATCCTTAATCTTAGCGATTTCTTCTTTCTCTTTGGGTGAAAGAGAAATAGATATCTTACTGGTGTCCCACTTCCTGAGTTGTTCACCAGTCATCGTTTTATATTTAGCTTGTTCAGTAGCTAGCTTATCTTGTAATTTTTCAACCCTGGCAGAGAGATGTGGGATAAACTTTCTACCATATTTAAGCAATCCAAGAAAGCTCTGAAGTTCCTTCAACGTTTTGAAGTCTTCAGGAAAATCTTTTATTTTGGCATAGATATGTTGTTGTAGTTCGATCTGACCATTTTTAATTACTTTGCCCAAGAAATCAATCTTTGTTTTAAACAGCTCAATCTTCTTAGGACTTAGGATAATTCCATTATCAAGTAATAGTTTTGCCACTTGTAATAAATGTTCTATGCTCATTCGCAGTTTTGGAGAACACAAGAATGTCGTCAATATAGACGACCACAAAGTCAAGATGTCCAAATATAGAATTCATCCATTTTGGAAGATTTGTGGAGCGTTTTTTAATCCAAATGGCATAACTAATCATTCAAAATGTCCCTGAGGACAGCTGAAAGTCGTTAGCTCAATGGATGCTTTATCAGCGGGTTTGATTTGCCAGAAACCGAATTTGGCATCAAACTTACTATAAAACTTAGCTCCCTGTATCTGTCTGATTAGATTTTCAGCAGAGGGGATAAAATAACCATCAAATTTAGTATAACTGTTAAGCTTTCTATAGTTTATAACCATTCTAGCTTTTCCCCTTTTTATCTCGGCATGATTCCTAACTAGGAATGCAGGCGATGAATGGGTACTAGAACTTTTTTGTATCAGCTTCAATCGAAGTAGTTCGTCAATCTGTTTAGCAAATTCCTCCTTATCGGATGGAGAAACCATAATGCTATTAACTCGAACTTTCGATTCTTTGTGAATATCAAGTAGCTCAATTTTACAATATCTAGGAGCTCTATCAAACCACTTTAATGGGTTGTCAGAATACAAAGGTTCTAACATTCCATGAACAACCCGCTGGAAATTGTTGTCCATTGGGATATTGTAAGTGCAGACTTTGTCAGTCGAAGTGATCTCACCACGCTGTGCTGTCGGTGTATGTCAGCAATGGAGACACGAAATGGAATTCTAGGAATAGAACGGCCATCAAGGTCAAAATAGTGGCGATTAAACGGAGAATAGTGCTTTAAATTATCCATTCCGATTAAGCAGTCACTATCAAACTCCTTTGGGAGTAATATAAATGTGAATTGATAGGTCTTAAAATTTCCATGTATATCGGGAAGCTGGACCGAAATATTAGCTTTATGGTTAACTAGAACTTGTTGTCCCATGAAATCGTGTAAGTTACATGGACGATCGAGCTTAAGCTTGAGGTGTTCGGGTATGAACACTTCTTGTAATAGACTGACTTCTGCTCCAGTGTCAACGAGAGCGTGAATTGTCAGCTCATTATACCCAGGAATAAATAGTGTCAATGGTATAAAAATATGTCCTTGCGGAGCAGTCTTAAGATCAAGAGTCGCTCTTATCATAAGATGATTTGATTAGTTCGTCCCAATCAAGGACCTCGTCTGTTAACAGATTGTCTTTGTTGTTATCTAGCTGAAGCAATCATCTATATTAAATTGGTTTAATTGACAGACCTCAAACTCTACCTAGTCCAGAGAGGTGCTTGGAATATCCAAATTAAGCACATCCTCAAATGGTAGGTCAATATGATCATTATTATCAATGGGTAAATTGTTATTGTGTTCTGACGAATCAGAATCATCAAGATCAATTATCCGAGCAAAGGTAACTCTTCTCTTATCCTTTTGTTGTTGAACAGTCTCTATTTCGTCTATTCTTATAGAGATGGATATGTTCCCTAAGCAGTCTTTTTGTATGTTCCATATGTCTCATTACAATAGTTCTGTAATTCGACTTGGAAGTTTCTTTTTTAATAATATCTTTAAACTTGTTTGTCAAACAAAGCATTTTATACGCTTCACGAATTTGTAAAGCATTATAGCTTGTATTCTTTTTATATTTTCTGGGGCCTTTGTTTTCCTCCATTAAGATAAATTTGAACTTTGTTCCTAATTCGGGGTAATGGTGCACTTATAACTAGATTATCTCTTCTGGATCTTTCATCCATTAAGAGTCTAGTTCTTCCCACAATTGGGGATTCACTGATGCTAGCTCTATGGGCATACTCATCAGAAGATGTTCCTGAAGACTTCAAAACGTTGAAGGAACTTCAGAGCTTTCTTGGATTGCTCAACTATGGTAGAAAATTTATCCCACATCTCTCTGCCAGGGTTGAAAAATTACAAGATAAGCTAGCTACTGAACAAGCTAAATATAAACGATGACTGGTGAACAACCCAGGAAGTGGGACACCAGTAAGATATCTATTTCTCTTTCACCCAAAGAGAAGAAGAAATCGCTAAGATTAAGGATCTGGTTGAAGACCAGAAAATTCTTTACTTTCCTCTAGATGAAGACAAATTAGTCTTGCAGATTGATGCCTCTGATTATTTCTGGGAAGGAGTATTAATTGCAAAAAATAAAGAAATCGTTGCGTATACTTCTGAAAAATTTACAAAAACCTAGATTAAATATGCGACTTATGATAAAGAACTATTAGCTGTTAAATTAGCTATCAAAAGTCTGAGAATATACCTCCTTTATAGAAATTTTATTATTGAGACTGACAATAAATCTGTTGCTCAGTTTCTTAAAAAAAACTATTATAATCCCGAAGAAAATCTTCGAAGGATTAGAATTGCTATATATTTGAAATTTTTTAATTATGATGTTAATTATATTCCAGGATATACTAACTTACTTCAGACGCTTAGATGACTCAAACATCACTAAGTATTTTGAAGGGTTAGAGGTCGTTTACTCTAGTTACGGGAATATACACCTGGTCTCTTGCTTCCAGGATATTGTAAACCTGTCCGTACAAATAAAGAAAGGTTTTGTTCATGAGATGTTCATCAATTCTTCGGATGACAACATCTATAAGCAACTAATCCCAGAAATATACTGGGAAGGTGCGAAAGCTAGTGCTTCCAGGTTTTCCGTAGATAATCGGACTCGCGTGAGATCGGGGCGTGGCATATTGTTAAGTCAGACGACCTTGTGATCGATTACGTGAATTGGGATAAATGGCTTAGGGAGTATGAAATGTGAATTCTGATTTAGCGATGAATCGTGTCGTAGCGTGCTTGACTTGAGAAGGATTGATAGGTAGATTATGTCGAACGTGTTCGAAGAGATAGACTGCGAAATGGCTTGGTTGAGCGATATTGATGTGTCGAAGATTTGGTTGAGTGAATTTACGATAGGATGGCTTTACTGAATGACTCAGACCTCATGCGACGAATGTCTGGATGTGAGTATGAATCTATGCTCGATATTTAGAAATTAGAGTGATACGAGCTTGGGTAGAAAATCCTGTATTATCAACTTTGGTTTGACCTTAGGATGGGGTCAGTGTTGATATTATTGTTGGGAACTATGATTCCAATACTGACGGATTGACTTTAGCCTAGAAAAAAAATAGCCTAGCAGTTCGACGAGACGTCCATGTTGCGAGAGTTAGCATCGGTGCGAGTGATCTTGAGGATTGATTGGTTGGGATATTGGTATTGATGAATGGAATGATTCAGGAATATGAAAATACCACTCGTGAGCCTCGGCTGACATGCATGTATATCAGGGACGCTGGAATATGTGCACGATCCGACTCGAGTGGTAATGGAGGAATTCGCTATCACGAGGCTTGGCTGAAATGCATGTATTTTGGGGACGCCTGGAATATGTACACGATCCAACTAAGTGATACGTTGAATCAAGTGAGACTAGAGAAATGGAAAAGTGTCGAGGATTTCGAAATAGTGTTTCAAAGAAAAGATTAATGGTAGTACGAGCGTGGCTCAGGTTGAGGGAACGCATAGGATAAATGTGTGCGAGAAACGTAGGATGTTGAATCAAGTTATAAGTCGATAAGTGTACTCAGTTTCGAGGACGAAATTTTTTCTGAGTGGTGTATGATGTAGTGCACCGTCCCGTTCAGTCAATCGGAGGAATCGAAACGCCGACGGCGTTCGGACTTAGCCTTGCAACGGTGACTCGAAGGCCCGCTCGGTCGAGGCGACTTCTCGCTCAGGTGGGATAGTTTCAGTGAACTCGCCTCATCTTAGCCTTCACATAATAAATCGCATGTTTTCAACTTGCACAAGTAGGCTTGATAATAAAAGAGACAAATCCACATAGACAATGGAATAATCTCGACGGGGCGAATTGAGTTAGAATATGGAAAGGTCCAACGGTCAGCTTAGAGTTGGTTCATGACGTGCTTTGAAAATGACACTCGGTCCTTCGTCCCGTGGCTTGGGAGAAGAAAAAGTTGGTCTTCGCCACAAGCTAAGAGTTAGCCTAAGTCATAGGCGTCGCCCGCATAAACGCTTCATAAAGCATGCACAGTCCCATCGTCCAAGGCTTGACGCAGTCCTTGCTCGTCAAGTTGTTACACAATTAAGTTAGGCTGAGTTATGATAGGCTATCGACGTCTTTTCTGAGCACTGTCCCATATTTTCTGTAACAATTAAGTTGTTACACTCGGTCCTTCGTCCCGTGGCTTGGGAGAAGAAAAAGTTGGTCTTCGCCACAAGCTAAGAGTTAGCCTAAGTCATAGGCGTCGTCCGCATAAACGCTTCATAAAGCATGCACAGTCCCATCGTCCAAGGCTTGACGCAGTCCTTGCTCGTCAAGTTGTTACACAATTAAGTTAGGCTGAATTATGATAGGCTATCGACGTCTTTTCTGAGCACTGTCCCATATTTTCTGCGGTTGTCAAAATTACTTGGTTCTACGACCGTAAGGCCCGTTGTATAGGTATGTCTTGGGCAGTAGTATCATCCAGAACATCAATTGGTGTAAGGCAGGATGTCACAGACTTAGTGTTTCTAAGGCACGGGTCACGGTTGATTCATTTGGAGTTTGGAAAGAAGGGCTTTCGAATAGTCGTTCATGAGTTGAATGAAATGATAGGACAAGAAAGAAGAAGGCTCGCGACCATGGGTCGTCGAGGCAGTCTCAGATGTGAGAAGTATTGAACTTGGCCCTGAAAGAGATGGTAACACTACAAGTAGAATGATTGTGTGAGACGTCAGTTCGAGTCGAGTCTTGCATGGTCATTGGACAACTTGTACAAGGTGAGATAATGTTTCTCGAACGGCGACCCAGGCGGCCAACGGGACCGTTTCGATGGAGACATGATTAGAAGTACTGGATGACCGCACGGGTTAGGCGGGGACTTGCAGCGGAGCTCGCTACTCGCGCTGGCAAGGGACGTCCGTCTAACAAAAGTTATGGTGTCCAAGATAGCGCGGGCGCTAGTGACTAGTTCATATAGATGAGTCGGCATGGGCGGCGATCCGCGTGTATGCCTTTGGATTGAGTCGAGTATTGTGTGTACTATATCAATGAGTCGAGTCGAATGCGTGCACGATCGGAAGACAATGTTTGGGCCTAAGATTTGGCTGTAACGTAGACACCGTACTTCGGCACGAGATGTAGCGTCAAGTCTTAAGTTGTCGGCATATAAGTTGCATAAGTTGGATTTGTGTCATCTTGAGTTTAAGTCAGGAAACGCTGCAAGGCAAAGTCGGTCGAGTGACACTTAGTCCACAAGTCTTGATTGGGTCACTTGGTGATTAAAGTAGCAATGGTCGTGAGGCGGCAATATGGTTAAGTCACACCGAGTTTGCGAGGCACGGCACAATAGACTTGTAGCACGGTCACGTGGAAATTGGGTACTATCGTGTAGTCGCGTCTCTGATTATGTGTCGAAAGGCAAGCACGACATGATAGTTTAACGTTGTTGGTACGAGAAGGGTCTAAAGGCAAAGTATGTGTTGGCGTTGTTGTTGCAAGCACGAGATGGTCTAGAGACACAAAATAGGCCAAGGCGTCTGTCCTAAAACTGATCCTAAGGTAAGAGTAGAAAGACAATTATAAAGGGACTATGTTACACAAAAGTAAATGAACGTGTCGGTTTTGTATGGGTGGACGAGGAGCTCACGCCACCAGTACAGTTGAGTACTCACACCCACACAATATTTATGTGCAGGAATAGGTAGAAGCTCGTGGCGCGGAGCTCGCTTGGATGCGTCGAGGTACGGAGTTCCTTGGCAATTCGAGGCGTGCGGCCGCGTGGAGTCTGGACTTATACGGGACATAATGTATGGACATCACCTATCTAAAGCTTTCGTCGGCCTACTCAAGACATGTATTGAGAGAGAACTGAATGACTTGTAATGTGATAAGAGTGAGTGATTGTAATATTGGCCTCGTGCCCCCTTTGTAATCTTTGTTTCAATATCAATAAAGAGTATTTTGAATGACTTGTGTTTTGCTTTAAATTTTCGCTGCTATTATTCAATGTCTCTGCTTGGGACTTCTGTGCGACGACCCCGTCACAGCCGCTGTAATCGACCGTTATGGAACCCGCCTTGCACGAGCGCAATCTAGGCTCGTGCGGTATCACACCTTAGCGAGGACGATCGCTCCTACGAAAACGGGACGTGATAGTAGCACCTGTAGCCAAACAATCCATTTTCTTACCAAGAAAAGCTTGCCACTTGCAAGGTTCTAAACGGTAGTAGGCGGGTGCGCGGCGGAGCGAGTCCGCTTACCGCTAGGCGGCGTAGGCGGTTGATACATTTTGGACAATTTTTACCATTTTACCACAGTTTTTTTTGCATAATATGCATATAAGGTGTTCCATGCGTAACTAAGTTGTAGAACATGAAGGTTTATGCGGTTTTAGTTTTGTAAAAGTGAACCATAGGTCCATAATACTGGCAAAATCTTTTGGCCAAAATATCTTGTTAGATATTGCTCCGCCTGCCTGCGTACGCCGCCTCACCTCTGCCTATTCCGCCAAACCTTCGTTGGCTGCCTACTCTACCGCCTACGCCGCCTCACCTCCGCCTACTCCGCCAAACCTTCGTTGGCTGCCTACTCCACTGCCTACCTCAAAGCGGTGCGGAGAAAGACTGCCTAGGCAAACTTTTGTTGGACGCCTACGCCACCGCCTACCTCAAAGCGGTGTGGAGAGAGACCGCCTAGGCGGCCACCTAAACCGCCATTTAGAATACTGACCACTTGGACAACCTATACAAACTAAACTTCGACCGTTGAATCACGTCGTCGCAAGACAAGTTGCAGCAACCTTTATACAAAAGACA
This sequence comes from Iris pallida, assembly GCA_029216955.1. Taxonomy (NCBI): domain Eukaryota; kingdom Viridiplantae; phylum Streptophyta; class Magnoliopsida; order Asparagales; family Iridaceae; genus Iris; species Iris pallida. Next base: position 2,668,112 of record JANAVB010041819.1, on the reverse strand, counting down.
AAGTTCGGTTTTGTGTAGGCTGTCGAAGTGCCAGGTTTTGCTTGATAAGATCATGGATTGTTTGTATACATGTTGCTGCAACTTGTCTTGCGACGACGCGATTCAACGGTCGAAGTTTAGTTTTTGTAGGGTGTCCAAGTGGCATGCTTTTCTTGGTAAGATTATGGATTGTTTGGCTACAGGTTGCTACAACTTATCGATGTCGTACACGCAATTCTACGGTCGACGATGAGTATTATATTGAGAGAGAGCTTTAGGATTTATAGTAGCTTCTGTGAGGATATTGACATCGCATCGAGTTGAGTATCATATTGAGAGAGAGCTTTAGGATTTACATTAGCTTATGTGAGGACATCGACATCGCAACGGGTTCCTCTTGGAGCTCAAAAGCCTATGAGGGTTTACGCAACCCATATTTTTAGAAACACGTGCAACCAGACATCTGTACTCTGCATGACGAGGAAGAGCTTCGACTACCCCTTGGTTCACGTACTCAGCTAAAGATTTCGCTTGGACGGACTTGAACTTGCCACCGACGTCGAATAGTAGACAAAAAGAGAGTGTAGGAGTGATCGACGGTGAATCAACTCTATTGAGGGTTTACGCAACCCATATTTTTAGAAACGCGTGCAGCTAGACCTCTGTACTCTGTGACTACTATGAGACATGCAAGAAGTTCATGACGAGGAAGAGCTTTGACTACCCCTTGGTTTGCGTACTTAGCTAAAGATTTCGCTTGGACGGACTCGAACTTGCCACCGATGTTGAATAGTATACAAAAAGAGAGTGTAGGAGTGGTCTACGATGAATCAACTCTATTGAGTAGTCTGTTTTCCGGAATCGTGGAGACCAGGATAAGCATGGTATGGATGGACTTCGACAAGGAAAAGATGCGCAAACTTCTCCTTGGAAGAGAAGTTTGTGCCCCGTCATTAGTAATGTCACCGAAGGTGACCCTTTAGTTAATTAAAGGGAAAACATCAAGCGGAGTTGAAGTTGAGCACAAACGACTCTCTTTGACTCGTCCATGCCCAGGAGCTCAAAGTGGTCCTCCAACTCGATTAGACAATCAATCGCCATTGAAGGATCCTTAGCGCCCCCACCCCCACCCCCCCCCCCCCCCGAAAGTTGAATTTGCCATCTTCTTAAACTTGAAAATGTCAAGGGTGGGGCTCTTTTCCTTTGATGGCGGGGGTTCGCGAGGTTCTTCCATCTCTATAGCTGGCACAGTCGCGGCGGCCGTTGGTGCAGAATGATTGTTGGTGAACAATGTCTTTACAATCTGTTGCAGGGTATCCATCTGCTTCTGTTGTGCCTTGGCCTGATTGCGCTGTGCATCAGCCAGACTACGCTGTGCCTGAAATTGCAATTCGATTTTGGCTTCAAACTGGCTATGGCGTGCCTCGGCTTGCTTCTGCTGAGCCGCAACCAGTTCTTGTTGCGCTTTTAACATGCGCATCATCCTCTTGAACGGGTTGGCGGGGGCGGCTGCCTGAGCGCCGTCCGAGCTGCTCTCGTTGGCCAAAATCGAAATTGCAATTCGATTTTGGCTTCAAACTGGCTATGGCGTGCCTCGGCTTGCTTTCTGCTGAGCCGCAACCAGTTCTTGTTGCGCTTTTAACATGCGCATCATCCTCTTGAACGGGTTGGCGGGGGCGGCTGCCTGAGCGCCGTCCGAGCTGCTCTCGTTGGTCATTTCTGCAAAAGAGTAACTCACGTCAATCTCATAACGTATTATGGACTCATTGCATGGAACTATCTCATTTCGCAACACGAGATCAAGGGTTCGACTCAAGAAGACTAGACCCAAGTAAGTGAAGCCGTGCTCTGATACCAAAATGTTATGCCACGATTCCGTAGAATCGATAGTCGTCCCCTGAACGTGATGCTGTGCGAGCCTAAGTCGCGCTCGCACAAGACATATATGTTATGTATTACTAGTGCACACGATAGAGTTGTGCAAATTTTTTTGTAACACATTGCACAAAAGGAAAAGTTTTCTTTATTGATAATGTACATCAATTACATGAGTTGATAATGTAAAGGGTGGCCGCACGGGCTTACATGAGATAATCGTTCCATACATTACATCCTTTTATTAGTAACCAAATGTAAATGCACCTTTTGGCAGTCTTTGTTACTATTTCTGGCCAACCTTAAATGCCATGTCTGTTGGATTGACCTTACTTTCTGGATACTTGGCAAATATAAGAGAATTCTTGAAAAAGTAGGACTTTATGAAACCATTAAAGCAACTTGATATGGCATTGAGCCAAATCCCAACTTGTTCTTCGCCTTGGCGGTTACGACGCATGTATCGGAACTTTCTTTACACCACAAGGCGAATTAGGTTTTGCACTTCACGAGATGCATGAAGTGTCAAAGCTGCCAATGGGGGAATTACCTTATGAGGATTACGCCCCTGCAAACAAAGAGATTCAGAATTGGGCAACGGAAGAGTCCCGCCTTATCCAAGTCTACCAGGAGTTAATGTACACTATCTTATCAGCAACCGTACCAACAAAATATATGGGGGTACAGTCTTTGTCAAGAAGTGGACCAGATATCTTTTCGATGACCGGAAGAAAGGTGAAACCCTCCACTTCCTACCTGTCCGGCATATGAATATAAATGAGATTGAAGAGGCCATGGCAGAAGCGAAGGAGTACTACAAACGCCTCACAGAGACTGGGAAATCACCCAGCAGGCATGTTCGTTTTAAATTTCTTTTGACATGCTCAGTATGCAATATCTACAGAAGCTTTGATGGCTGGTTATTGTCAATGTGGCTTCGTCGATGGGTGGTTCCAGGAGGTTCTAGTTCACTTGATCGTATCGCAACGTGTTATTTCTTGTAGATCGGTTAGTTTTCGGTCACAAGCTAGCTCTCCTACCAGCCATTGTGTGCATATTAAATGCTGGCCTTCATCAATTTACTGACTGGTTGGAGAAAACACCTTTAGGCTAGACCAATTTCCCTATAACAGAGATACCTTATACATACGTAATGGGTGGTTAGTATTATACCTGTCACGACCCGCTACCCAAATTGTTGGGCCGGGCCGAGTCATGTCCAGCCTGCGTTTGGGATAAAACGCAGTAAGCTGTTCTAGAGATAACAAGATAAGACTAAATGTGCTAACAGTTCTATAAGTGAATAAAAGTCATAAATGCTCCAAACACAAAAGTCGTCTATAGTAAAATGTCCAAAGTACAAGTCTGAAATGTAAAACTGGATACATGTCCAGTTACAAAACACGTAGTCTAATACATGACTGCACTAAGTATCCCAAGTGACTACGCAAACTAGGCGAGTTTCCCCGCAGGTACATCCTCGTAAAGTAAAGCCGGGTCCTCGGCAGTATGTCCATAATATGAGTCGCAGAGTAACTCCTCCTCAGTAAGGACACCTACAACGTTATCCTGTCAGGACGGGAGCAAGTATGAATCTAACAAACTAGCATATAAAACATGGAAATGAACATAAGAGGAAATAACTGGAAACATGGTATCACATAGTCTATCATGGCAAAGATACATATGTCATAAAGACAGATGTATATGTAATGTTTAAAACTGTAGCAGGCACGTGATCGTCAATAGGTGTACAATGTACTGTGGTACATGTAAATAAAATGTACATACGTACAAGTTAACAAGCATAGGTGTACATCCGTACAGAAATGCGGGATAATGGCCTGCGGCAAGGTATGCATATAAAATGCGACCTCGCTCGCTACTATAGGGGGGGCATGATCACGTACTCAACTGTCAGTTTCCCCATAACCCATATTCTAATCATGTGAGAGATACATAAAGACTGTTCTAAGCATGGTAGTAATGGAAAGTACAACATGTGACATTTTAACTTGCTACCCCAAGGATCAGCATTTAACATGGTTGGATTTGCAGTTCATTTATGTAACAGTATGTAAAGTTTGTAGAAAGTACTTGCCTCTAGCAAAGCAAAGCAAGCTGCGATAAAAGTGCTATAGATGTCTGATAACTCGTCACTGTAGAAATAAATACATAAACTTAGTTTTTACACTAAGCTAAAACACTAAAACACTAATTTGTGAAACACGACTTGTGACTGGGCACCTAGCCAAAATGATGACTTTAGCATAGGAGACCAATGTGGGGTGACACACTACTTTAACTTTCTAGGGTCTTTACACTAGTGAGGGGTGAGGTTCAATACGGCTAAAACTCAAAAAACAAAAAATTGCAAGTCGTAATTATTCAATAAATAAATCAAATGAACATTGTGTTCCAACAATTTTTGAGATAGACAAAAAGCTTAATTTTACATAAAATAAAGTACCAAAGTGATTCTTGTTAATTATAGAAATTTATTATAATTTTTCTGGAATTTATTAACCAGTACAAGTATTTTATAAAAATCAGTTTTCTAAGTATACAGAAAATGAGTTTTGGTTTCATATGCCAAAATGATGGCAAAACTGCAAATTAAATACTGTAAAAATTATACTAAATTAGCTAAATTAACATAGTATCTAAAAACTATTTTTTTTTCAGAATTTTAACAACAATTAAAGTATTTTTAGAAATTCAAAAACAGCATTGCACAATCTGAAATTAAAATAATTAATTTCTGCGTATTTTGTCCATGTATATAGTTTGAACCAAAGTTCAAATACAGGACCCAAGGCCATGAATCAAGTCCAATATGACTTGTACAGGTCTTGAATGTGTGAAAACACATTTGGGCCCAAAAACCATGCTAGGCTTGGACACCAAATGGTTGCAGTAATTTAAATACACAAAAATACAAAGTCGTACAAATACATAATAATTACTAATATTTTAATAGGGTAAAATTATACATAGTAGTCCTAAAAATATGACAAGTATTTACTTAATAATTTACACTAGCGAGGTGAAAACATATACAAAATGTATATCTACAATATTTATATTTACACATAAATATATAGATATTTACACAATAGATATATACATACATATGTTAAAAAATATATATATATATATATATATATATATATAGAATATATATATATATATATATATATAAAAAATATATATATATATATAAGAAAATACTTAACTATAAATATATATATATATATATATACAAATATTGTATACTAATATAATAGTATATATATAAAATATATATACATGAACATATAACATATATACATATATGTACATAAATAAATATATACAATACTACATACATATTATAAAGTACTAAATATAATATATATATATATATATATATATATATATATATATATATACACATATAAATACAGCATATATATATATATAATACAGTATAATAATACATAATATATACAAATATATGTATAACATATATATAAATATATATATATATAAATAACAGAAAAAAGGAAAAGAAAAAGAAAAAGAAATAGAAACAGCAGCGCAGAAAAGGGGGGGGGATTCGAACTCGGGCCACTAAGCCGAGTTCTTAGGCTCGGTCGGGCTGGCCAGGGGGTCAGCCCGCGGCTCGTGTTAGGATTAGGTTTTCGATTTTATTATTTAGGTTTTAAGCATTTAATATATAAAAAAAAATATAATAACAATCATGTGTCCTGACAGTTAGGGACACAGGAGTCTACGTGTCCGTACTATGCACGACACGTACGAGTCATGAAACGCGTGTCCACGCACAGCGTTGGGTTCGTCGTGTCCTGGCGAACCACATACGTGGATTCGAGACACGTACGACACAAATCCTCACTGCCACTTACGTGTCCGGTGATCGATGAGGGTTTCGGGTGTGTTGGACGGCGGAGAAGCGGTCGGGGCGGTGTCGCTCGGGTGGCGCTGGGCGTTGCTCGTCGGGCGAACCGAATGGTGGTGGTGGTGACCGACGACGATGGTCGGTGAGGCGGTGGTAGGGTACGCCGGAGTTAGGGTTTGGGGCTTTGGGTTTGGGGAAGAACGGGGCTGTGGTCGGCGGGTGATGGGTCGGGGAGAGTGGTGGCTGGACAGAGGGGAGTGAGGGGGTATTTATAGGTCGGTTATGGCGGTGGATTTGGCCGGGAAAGACGGGGGCAGGCCGGTCGTGGCAGTCGGGAGGCAGCTCGGTCGTCGGGGGTGGGGTAGAATAAGAATTAGCGTTTAGGTCCCCCCTAGTTTAGGTTATTACACAATGGCCCTAACAGTTGCTAAATGTAAATACAAATTTGCATTCCACACTAAAAAAATAATTGATTAATTACAAACTGCATTTGTAACAATTCTAATTATTACAAACTATAATTAAAACAATTTAATAAATTACATAACCACATTAAAACAATTCTAAAAATTACAAAATGATATTAAAATATTTAAATTAATTACAAAATGATATTTTTGTGTTTAAAACTCATTAAAAATTCTAGAAAAATTCCTAAAAATCCTAATAAATAATTTTAAGGCTAAATATGACATAAAAAATTAATTAACACTAATAAATAAAATTTGAAAAACAGGGGCTTATAATACCGTCAATGGTTCCCGGTCTAAAAAGTTCAGATGCAACGGGGAGTGTATATCTTTACAAATATAGAGAATCAAGGTGGAATTATACCTCCTTTTATGGAGCTAGAAGAGCTTTGAACATGGGGCTAGGCTACCATTTTGTTGCGTCTCCCCCATGTTTCATCAGCACATCAAGATGTTACTTTTACTGATGCAGGCAGTGATAGGTCAGACTTACCAGTCGGAGTCTTCCATTGGTTACTGGGTATCCGTCCTTCACATTTGATTTACAGAAGTAACACTGACTGCTTCATTAAACCACATTTGCCTAGTCGTTTTGCCAGGAAATTTAGTTATGACCAACTGCATGTTGGGAATGCAAGTACGTGTTCGGGATTCAAAGGTGGACTCATCGACGGGGCCCGTGGGTGGAGATACTTTTAACATGGGCTACACTGGGGAATGCAAGTACGTGTTCGGGATTCAAAGGTGGACTGACTGCTTCATTGAACCATATCTGCGTAGTCGTTTTGTCAGGCAATTTGGTCATGACCAACTGGATGTTGGGAATGATAGGTCAGACTTACCGGCCGGAGTCTTTCCATTGGTTACTCGGTATCCGTCCTTCACATTTGATTTACAGAAGTAACACTGACTGCTTCATTAAACCACATTTGCCTAGTCGTTTTGCCAGGCAATTTGGTTATGACCAACTACATGTTGGGAATGCAAGTACGTGTTCGAGATTCAAAGGTGGACTAATCGACGGGCCCGTGGATGGAGATACTTTTAGCATGGGCTGCACTGGGGCACAGTTACTTTGCCATATGAGAACACCCCGTTGCTTATCGTTCGTTCATACGCCAATTTCTATTGTTCAATTAATAAATTCCCTCGAGACTTCAACCTGAAAGGAAGTTTCAGAATCATCGAGGATAAGGATCCAGCCTCGTCTTCAGCAGTTGGAGATCGGGAAGCTTACCGGAGTAGATCTCTGATCAGTAACGTCACCAGACCGATCAACATCAAAATGCACAAAGATATAACGACCAAAAGGATTAACTTATTTAGGACTAGGGTTCAAGTTCATTTATCAACATGGTTTAGAAAGTAGACTCGGTTTACTTCAACCCATATTGAACCTATTTGGGGCTAGGTTTCAAGTTTATTTATCGACTTCCTTTCTTTCTTCTGTTGCGTTCAAGTTTATTTATCAACATGGTTTATAATGAGTAGTAGGCTAGGGTTTTTCATCAACTCAGATTAAACCTGTTTTGGGCCAGGTTCAGGTTTATTCACTATCTAATTTTTCCTTGTATTCCCTTTGGAACTAAATTCCCTCTAAATAATAGTCTCTGTACTCAAACAAGTCAAGTACATAACACAGAGCAACCACACAAGCAAGACTGAACTCTTCCTTGATGGCAATGAGTTTGATTAAGCTTGCGTTAAGTCACTTGTTGGGTCTTTACTTTGAAAGTAGACATGCTTCATAAAGAAGGTTCACACGGTTCTTAATACACTTGACGATTCAACTACACTTCATCATTGCCCATGATACCGAACTTTTAGGCTGTCCACATGGATGCTCCCAATTAGGTCTATTAATATGACTGCCTCTTCAAAGCTAGCTTTCCATGGATATTGTTAATCTGGATTTTTAGAATTATGGAAAGTTATTTGGGAAATGAATGCATGCTGTCTAAAGTCTCAACATAATAACTCCAATGTTAAGGATTATGAGTTTCTCTTTTATCTATTGGGAAATAACTCGGTTTAGCATTTTGTTACTGGTTATACTTATCGCATGTCATTCTGAGAGCAACTTCATTCCATTTTGCTGAAGGTCCATTTGCACAGATGTCCTTGCTTCCTAATTTTTTGTACATTTGGGTTTTTGTTTAACTTTTGAGTGTTCTGTTTCTCGTTATAGCATGCGCATCATCATTCTCAAGATATGCCTCAGACTACGGCTTGATTGTGGCGAATGGTAGTTACGCCACCACTGCCGGTCACTGTGTTCAATGCAGTTGCGGTCCAGGAAATCTCAAGTATACAACTGCAATACTATACCGTTTTCTTTATTGCATTTTACATTTCCTCTGGTTGACAACCTGTTTGACCTTTCGATCTTGCAGTTTGTACTGCACTCCAGCTTCGTTATCAGTGCCGTGTTCAAGTATGCAGTGCAGGAACAGCAATTTAATGCTGGGAAATGTTACATCACAAAGAACTAGTGCTGGATGCAACGTCACTTCTTGTACTTATGGTGTTATGTTAATGGGACCATTATCACTACGTGAGCTCGCCAAATTCCTACAACTATGTATGCATTTCCAAAATTAGCATCTGACTTGTGATGTTTGTACTTGCAGGTTGTCAACTTCTTTGCAACCTCAGTGCCCAGGTAGACTTATAAACTAGAATGTAATTCATCAATATGCAGACAAATATCTGCATGTTACTGAAACTCTGCTTGGAATTTGAAACAGGGGTACACCAGTTCCCTGCGCTCATACCCCCGCCAACCGAAGTAATCCATGAATCGTATCTTGCTCCATCACCATCGTCACCGCCCTCACGGTCAGGTGGTCCTGTGACGGCACCGAGGACTTCGTCGCCAGGATCTCTTGTACTGCCTGGTGTTTCTCCTGGGAGTGGTCCTGCTGGAAGTATCTCTGCAGCAACTTCTTTTGTCAATCCGTTGAGTCCCCTTGTTGTAGTGTGCATTTCGCACCTGTTTCTTGTGTTTATGATGTAAATGGTGCAATTTTTTCGTTCAAATTTATGTTCATCTTTTCTGATTTTTGCTCTGGGTAGTAACTACTTTGAAGATGTCTGATGGCTTTCAAAAAAATTGAAAATTTATGCTCACCTGATTAAAATTTATGTTCACCTGTTTCTTGCTATATACTAATTAACTGCAGTACTACTTTGAATGTCTGATGACCTAAGCAGAAATGTTAGTTTGTTGGTCGAGCTTCATAAACCTACTTTTTTTAGCTATGCGGTTTAGCTCATGCAATCAACACTCACTCCAAATTTTACTAGGGACAGCTAAAGTATATTACCAGGAGCCATGGGGTCTGTAACTTTTAAAAACTTTTTGAGCTGCTTGCTTTCTCTAACTTCGCAAAAATTGAAAAAATGTGTGATACAAAATTTTTGAAAGCATATGTTAAAGTTTCTTATTGTTTCCAACATGTTAGGCTCTGCTTCTTTATAGCGACACACATCTGCTTTTGGTAAAAAATTATTTCGAACCTCCAATATATTTGACAATCTGCCCTTTAGCACACAAACATTTATACATCTATACGTAACTCTAACTGAGACCTTCCACTACCCCCATTCATTACTGATAGACTTATTGATATCAATACCACAAATATTGATATCAATATCACAAATCAAGCATACACCACTAAAAGATGAATGATACATCACTTAGGAAATTGGCCCACTTAGCACACAAACATTTCTTCTCTATACACAGAGTCAACATCTTATCCCAGATAAATCTTATCATGGTAGTCCCAACGACCATAAATATAAACATCCAATTCCTTGCAACTTGCCAATCACTTGGAATCAAATTGTAATCAATCCACTTGAACAAGTCAACTAGTTTTCATTCGTTGAATTGCATATTAGACTTATTGTATGAAACTTACTGCAGTATCTCTATTAAATTTTGTTGATTACCCAACACTGAATTATCCTTTTTTCAAACATCATGTCTTACAGTCGTCTCAAATCATTTGTTGTTATTCTTTGAAGCCATGCTAATGGAAAGCGGACTGTATTTGCTGTCAATTTTTCACTATCCCTCCCTTGTCCCCCACCTTATTGCTCAGTGGGTCCCACCAGTTAAAAAATAAAAACAAAATGTAGAGAGGGAACAGAGAATGATAAAATGGACAGCAGATCCAGACTCAATAGAGAGACTCACATTTTTCTACCGTTGCATGTGGTGCTTAAGAAGCTTTGACAGCTTTAACGCCCACAGTTAATGAAAGCAGTCATTAATTCTTTTAATTGAATAAATGATGAATGGAAAGACACACTTTAATACTGATGCATGCATAACAGCTTTACCTACATACCCTTTCTAACTTTAATCTAACATTTGAATTAGTAAATATTGAAGGATATTTTTTCAAGTCTTACTTTTCTTATTATATAGTAGAATAGATAATAATAATAATAATACTAATAATAATAATAATAATAATAATTATTATATTATTATTAAGGACCGGTCTACTTTTGGAACCCGGGTCTATACAAGCCAAACCGCTTCTGGGGTGAACGCGGATCAAACCGGAGCTCCCAACACTCGTCTCTCATGTCCGTCTCCAATTTAAGAAACCTAACCCTCTTCTCTGGCTGGAAAAGTGAGATTCCCCTTTCCCTCCCCCTTCTCCTGAGCTATCGGTCCGACAGGAAAATGGAGAGGAGCGGCGGCGGAGGCAGCGACGCGTTCGGGTCGTCCATGCACGATTTCCTCGAGCGGATGCGCCACCCCTCCGCCGCCGACCTCGTCAAGTCCATCAAGAGGTACCGACCCCCCCTCTCATTTCATTTCCGAAGAATTTTACTTTATGCTTGCGGAAGCGGTCTTGTCAGTAGTACTGGCGACGCGACACGAATTTGACACCTATTTGGTGTGCCCCAGTGTGCTTCAGAGGGTCCGTGCGTGTCCGAGACGCGTGTCCATCACGACACGACCCGACCCGGACGCGGCATGGACTTTGGAGTGTCCGTGTTTCTTAGCCCAAGTTAATTCTAAATTAACCAGCCCTCAAGTTTTACGGCAAGAGCCCCCTTTTCTCTGGCTCATTGCTTGGATTTTGGAAGTTATGTAAAGAGTTGATGTTAGATCGACGATCGTTTGTATAAACTTTGTGAATTTGTTGTGGAGCTTCCTTGTGCGGCCCATAGCCAACCTCATTTTGATAGGGGAATAATTTGATGATGATGATGGTGAAGATGAGCCTTTCCTGATTGGAGTACTTAGCTTTATGGACAAGAACTACACATACAATTATTTACCTGGACAGAACTAGGATTGCATAGTGAGGACGGGGTGGGGGGGGGGGGGGGGGGGGGTGGGGGGGAGGGGGTGTTCCAAAGCGTAGGGAGTCCCGATACACTATGTATTTTTTTTTTTCTTTTTGTGGGTGTGGGTGTGTGGGGGGTGGGGGGGGGGGGGGGGGGGGGGAGGGGAGGGGTTGAGTGGTTCCCTCAGGCCTTACTATAGTTCCACCCCTTGTTATTCATATGTAATATACATCTATTTCATGCTCCTAATTGTGCTTCAGTTCTTATTATTACTGTTGTTCCTTCACCTAGAATAGCACCGCCAGGTCCTATTTACTTTGCATGTTGGTTTTTTAATTTCCGGGATAACTTTAATGTTCTAATGACAGAACGTCCTAAATTTTACCATTAGCATGACAATGTCAAACCTGTCAGTCGGTCTAGAACCTTCTTGATTCCATCCATCATTTGGCGTCATTCAAATTGATTCAACACGTAAACGCCGATAGCCGGAGCCAATGACTCTGAATACAAGAACTTGCACCTCAATTTTTAAAAGCAAGAATTAGAATAAATAAAACTCCCATGGAATAATTAAAAATCAAAATTTATTCATCATACTTAACTTTTACTCTTCTCACAATATTCCGGTTGAGTAGATTTTGGTTGGGTTTGGCCCAATGAGATTCATGTCAGACCCTCCTTTTGTAGAGAACTCGACTGAGTTCTTTGTACCACTATATGGATAGAATGTTTCATCCAGCCACCGCAAAGTCCGTTGAAGCATCCTCTTCCCAACTAAACTTCTGCTTCTTCAACACTTTGGACGGTCCAAATCCTCTCGGTTGACAATTGTCGTCGTGCCCAGCCGATATCACCTCCTTTCGAAAGTACAACATGATGTTGTCACCAACATTGATAACTTTGTGCCTATGGTAGGTGTACGAAAATTCTTGAAGGAATTGCACCACATTGCATGTATATCACCGCTCATCGTGTCTTCTTCTAAGGTCCTGTTGTAGCTGGACCACTTCCATCATGCGTTGCTAAATTCTTACTGAAGAAAACTACGAGTTGCCGCCCTAACGTCACACCTATGCCAATGCCGCCGGCATAGCATGACCTCGAAAAATGAATCAAATTTGGGTAAAGTCAAGGTTGGTACCGTACAAAGCGACTACTTGATCACCTCTCATAGTAGCAACTCTTTAGGAATAAGAATATCGTCATATACGTGGCATCCGTCGTCCTCTTGCAAGATATGGAAGTAACCATTTTTAAGGACTAGTCCACCCCTACTAACACCCAATCGTGGCTATGTTGAATCCTTAGCACCTTAAAACGAAATTCATGAAAAATCTTACCAAATATTGGTGTATAGACCCGAGTCGGATTCTTCCTCTTGCCGACGTTGTCCCAACCGCGATAGGGACAACCGCGATAACACCGTCGGTAAGTCGGTCTGTCATCGCCACAATCGTCATCACGGTCCCTCATGACGAGATCATCGTACTTTTGCTCGTGCTAGACGAATTTAAACGAGCCCTCCATGGACGATTATCTTGTGCAAATGCGTGACTATCTCCCGGGAGGTCGCACACGTTGCTCATCCATGACGTCGTTTCTGGATTCGAACTAGTTTCCTCGAGGGGTTTTGGAAACCTACCGCTTGCTCAACTCGCTGAACGTGTAGATTTATTTTCCGCAGAGAGACGTAGATGTGATGGACCGCCGCAAAGAGACCTTTAACCCCCTACGCTTCGTTAGGGAGAAGTTGGTCGTTGTCACTGTCATTGGTTCCATACATGTCTTGTGACACGTTGAGGCTATGAGACCACTTGCCACAACACGAAAATGCCAATCACTAGAGCCAACTTTCCTGGATACGAGGACTTGCACCTCAATTTTCAAGAACGAGAATTGGATAAATAAAACTCTCATGGAGCAATTAAAAATCAAAATTTAGTCATCATACTTAACTTCTACTCTTCTCCATATACCATAAGAATTAAATCTAAACAAAATAGTAAAACATTAATACATAAGATAAAAAATAAATGAAGATATTTGGTCAAGACTACCTAAAAGTCCTACCTAAAATAGGCCCCAACCGATCAAACCCAAACCGAAGCTGAACCTAATTCCTGATTTTTCCTGCTCATAGGGGTGCATGAATCCGGGATTCTGGTTGTCTGGATTTTGGTTGGGTTTGGGCTCGATGACATCCGTCTCACGATTTCAGGATCTCTCTACCTAGGAAAGACTGGAATAGGCAATATATATGGGTTTTCAAAAGATAAACTACCTTCTAGTAGATACCCATTTGTAGGATTATCCACCAATCAAAAGATTCAAACCGTAATACATGAAGCTTACAAACTAGCAAACATAGTAGAAAAATGTACCATAAGTAAGCCAACTGGATTCGTATAATGTTTTATCACTAGTAGCTGCTTCTCACTTTTTATTAATTACTTTGGGATATACAATTATCGTAATCTCTACAGAGACTTTTATGCTTATATCTGCAGATTATGAAATTGGTTATGGTTACTTATGGACTAGACATTTACACAGTTGTAGGTACACACATTACTATGGGTTGTGGTCGTGGTCACTGAGAATTCTACCATTGTTTTACATGAGTGAGCTATCTTTCACTCTTGCATATGGATAAGATGTATAGGATAGGTCTAAAACCAATACTGTGGCAAAAGACTAGATACACTCTCAACTTCCATCATCATGGTTATCATCGTACAAGCCCTCTCCTATCAGAATTGGATCGGCTATAGAGTAGGAGAAAGCTCCATAAAAGAATTTGACAAAGTTTTCTTGATTGACTGTCAAATAAAATGGCAACCCTCTGTGTTGGTGCCACATTCCTGACTGAGTTACGTATGAGCATTTGACGGCCTTCACAGAAAATCTTGAATATCAATTGGCTTGGTCTACCTACTTTTCTCTATGCAGTTAAACTCGTGGAACCAAGGGAGAACATCCAACTTTATCTATACTTGGAAAGAGTGAAGATGGAGAACTAACATGATATGCTTTGCTGCAACTAATTGCATTTACCTTTATGGAACTTTAAACCAAAGAGCAGAAAGGAATGACTTTTGATTATTGTCTCATAATGTTTTCTTATTCCTTGCGTTTCACTTTTTCTTTTGTGTTGGGGGTTCTCACATTTGTTTAACTATAGATCTTAAGGACCAGTCTTCGTAATCGTGTCATCTTATATTCTTGTGTTTGATGGTCTCTTGTTCTATTTGCACAAAGCATACAAGGTCTCATATTTGTATAGTTTATTCGAAAATATGTGACATTAGGGCGGTTTCTTCCAATCTATGTCCATTATCTATGTCCATTTTTCACTGTGATTTGATTATACATTGTTTTTTTTATTCACTTTTGTTTCTTTTGTTTTCTTGGTTGATTGACTTACTATGAATTTCATTTCCATGTAGGATTTAAATGTTTGTTGGATTATGCATGAATCAGTAGTTTTTATTGTTTATGCAATTTAGTTGTATGTTGATTTCTTGTTACCTTATGAAATTCGATATTTGGAACTGACGACCGGCTAAAAATCGTGTGCGGGGGACACGATTTAACTGAGCCCGCACGTGCTGGTAAAAAAATAAATGAAATTTGATATTTCTTTGCTATCTTTCCGCTTTCAGTAGGGAATTGATTCTAGTTTCTCAGTAGAATCAAGTAGCTAGTTTCTTGGTGGATCCACATACCTGCAACGTTTTGTTTCTTATGGGTTATGGAAATTTGCTATTTCATTTATCTCTATGTTGATTTTCAAATTTATGACTGTTGGTTTTCATATGTCTTCTTCAATGGAGGTTCTGGTTGATCTCTTAAGGTCAATCTCTTGTAGTCCAAAGTTGACTGTAGGCTGTTTTTTATTGAGATATATCCACCTTTAAAAGGCACAAATTAGTTGGTCGGTTCAGTTGGACTAGCAAGAGTTTTATTTGGTTGTCTTCAAGAAACTAGTGCCCCATTCCTACTATGTCGTAGAAGTAAATATCCTGCTATGACATTAATGTGTGAATGCTAATTAATTTAGGCAAATTATAAAGGCACATCAAAAGTTACTCAGGGCTAGCCCAGGATCGGGGTGGCCCAGTTTAGAGAAACTTTTACCCAGGGCAACTATTTTCTTACTAGGGGCTGCCCACCCCCCAACCCCCTTCCAAATCCAATCGTTCTAACTTCTACTCTCTCTCTCTCTTCAAAATCCTTTCTCTCCTTCTCCACCCCTCCAATTGAAAACCCTAAACTTCTTCCTTCTCCACCTCCTCCAATTCTAAGCATCAATCAATCCTTAAGATGGCACCCAAAGCTTCCTTCACTTAAAAACCCAAATGTCTTCCTTCTCCACCTTCCCTCCATCTCTAATTTTATGTTTGTATTTTTTATTTTATTTTCATAAATCTTCTTCCCAATCCTTGTTAATGCCCAAATACCATAGTGTAGTAACTTAAAATAGGTTTAGAATGAACTTTGAACAATATTTTGAAGTTTTGAACCCATTTTAGGATTTCGAAGTAAGGAATTTTGCCATAATCCCGACTGGGAAGACTCAGCACTGTAGAAAATTTCTACAGTCCTGTATGTTGTCAACATTTATTTAGGACTTTCAAAATTTTGACAGTCCTCGACTATCAAAATTTTTGACAGTCCTTTAAAATTGATTGATGCTTTGAGCAGTTGAACTTGGATGCAAAACTACCGTATCTCGTGTTTGGAGAACAAAGTGAAGTCCATGACTGTACCCCTTATTTTGGTTTCTATACAAAAGGTACAAGGTCATGAAAACTCATACAAACCTATGATTTGTCAATCTTTTATCTTTTTTGTATTTTTGAATTCAAGAAGCCACTATTTACCCTTTACTTTAATTAGTTAAATAACATTTTATTATTTCCACGCCATAATATTTTCTAGCTAGAGACGAGATTTTTAATTGAGAACCTGAACAAGTTTTATTTAGGATTGTCAAAAATTTGATAGTCCTAAAAAAATTGTTGTTCAATGAACAACATGTTTTATTTAGAGGATTGTCAAATATTTTACAGTCCTGACTATGGAAAGGACTATCAAATTTTTTGAGTCATGACTATAGATAGGACTATCAAATTTTTTGAGAGCCCTGACTATAGAAAGGATTGTAAATTTTTGAAAGTCCTGACTATAGACAGGACACTCAAATTTTTTGTTCGTCCATGATTGTCCCCGTCGCGACTTTGGACGAATTTCCAAAGTTCGAAACCCTAAGATGGGTTCGAAACTTATCATAAATCAAAATTTAGTTATTAGAAGATTAACTTTAGGCATGAACATGGATTGAGAACATTCTAACTTCTGGGTTTAGGGTTTGGGGATTTGGGAGAGAAAAGGAGAAGAAGAAGACAAAGGCAAAAAAGAGGAGACTTGTATAGTATGTAGTGGGCAGCCCTAAGTAATTTTTTCTAGTGGCAAACTTGTAAATAAAAAAATTTTGGGCTAGCCTTGAGTAACTTTTGATGTGCCTTTATAATTTGCCTTAATTTGACACTTGGGAGCACATCCCATGGCTCGTATGCACACTAAGGATATGTTGATTAAATGAGAGATTAGAACGTGTAAGTAGGAAATTCCTATATATTCCTCTCTCTCTCTCTCTCTCTCTCTCCCTATATATATATATATATATATATATATATATATATATATTGTAATCCAGGGGCACAATTGTAGCTGACTGGCTACCTTTATGGATCATATAATATTATATGGAGTTAACTTAGCCAATATTCTTTGGAATACTATAGCACTAGAGATTGGTTGATTGGTTCCTTTCCACATTTAGCTCATGTTTGTTCAAACCCTCACTTTATATATTTATTTTATATATCATAAAATTTTCTGTGCTGTTTCCTGTGAACTCTTGGGTCTAAGTACACACAACACCCTAATTAAATGTCTGGACTAAAAAACACCCATATGACTCTGCTCCTTTAAACACAGGTTCGCTTGTTAGTTTACCTATAAAACTGGCAAGATAGTTAGAGACGTGCAAGTATTGCAAGTAATGTTGGGTTAAAGTTGCTAAACTCTCTGTAAATGCAAAAACAACCTGCTGCTACTTTTTCCCTAGACTTGAACATTCATTTCTTTCTCATCTTTCAGAGGCTCTACTTCTTTATTTTATATGTTGAGTTTGTCATATGGAACTCTCAACTCTCCCATCTCAAGACTTGTATTCCTTACCATGGCAGCTTCATTGTCTCCATTTTGAATAAAGACCCAGATCCAGAAAAGGACAGTGCTGCTGTACAAGAGTTTCTTGCAAACATGGAAGTGGCTTTTAGGTCTCACACCCTCTGGGTTGGTAGTTCAGACGAAGAGCTGGAAAGTGCTGGTGAGGTGAGTTCTTACTATGTGTTGCATGGCTGATATGTACGGAAACAATTACCAGTTTTCCTCTCATTGCCACTTTACTTGAAATTTTCAAAGTGTAACAACTACATTCTCTTTTGATAAGCGATTACACATTATTCTTGATGCTATAAGGTTTCACATGGAACGGAACAATTAGATAATGAGTGTGTGTGTGTGTGTCCGTATAAACATTAAGTGGGAAGATTAGAATAAAGTAGACTCTAAATGGTGGTGCTTTTTTTATATACTACATCACAATGGACTTTCGTGATAGTTCTGTCAACATTGATTTTAATCTAATATTACTTTGTATATTCTTGCAATGTATGTTCATTAGATCATTCAGCTAAAAGTCTCTTTCTGGAAAACTTAATATAATTACGTGATTTTTCTGCTAATATAGAGTGGGAGGCCATAGCCCCCTTTTCATGAAGAGGGTGTTTCCATGACTTAGAACCTCATCAGCATGCACCAAACCTTCCTATAGTGCCACATGGCACCCTCGGAGAACTTGCTTAATATCAAGTGACATATTAATACCCACATCTTTATAATTATCTTCAACCATATATCAGATGGATTGGCCAGTGATATGCTCCTTTTGTCTATGTAAACTTTTTCCCATGATAAGGTGAACCATTGTTTCTCTTGGAAATTCCAATCCTTTTTCTTGTGTCCACAACAAGAGGTGATTTTTCGTATTCAAGTCAAAATGTTTTGCATCTGGATAACTGGATTCCCATGCAACAAATGGAATCCTTCCTAACTTACGATGCCACAACCAGAGATCCAAGGTTGGATCCCTGAGTCAACCATCTTTGCTGATCAACTAGAAGAATTGAAACAAATGCAATTATATTATATTATCTGATCTTAGCTGTGCACTTACATGTCAATAAGCTTTCACCTTCGCAGACTTAAATAATCATGATGTTTCATTTCCACACGAATATTATCCAAACTTGAATCCTACTATAGAATCCCAAAATATTATCATTCCAGTCACTACTACAATCAAGCTACTACACAGTATATCCATAACACTTCTGGAGTTTATAGATAACACAAATTACAAGATAGAGTGCCCCACGGCCATGAGACTCCTGCTGAAGCATAGTTTGGCAAGGGTCTTGACATACGCAGCCTATCCCCCATTCTGGAGAGCTGTTTCTAAGACAGAACCAAATCCTCCAGGATGCTCATGCGTAGGAATCACAGACTCGAGAAATCAGTACCATGTCCAACACGTCTTGTCACATGTGTATTGGACATGACATGTACACTCCAAAATACACCAGGACATGCCAAACTCAGTTGTATCCGTGATGTGTCGTGTTGTATTCGTGTTTGTGCAACATATATCATGCTAAAGATTGGTGCATCTCACGAGAGATGTCCTTATAACACAAGACTAGCAAAAATTGAAATTATTGTCACTGCAGAAATAGCACCCTGAAAGCCCAAGCTAGCCTTTACCAGTGTCCCTGCTAGCCTGTACGGTTTTCCAAAAAATGTCTGCATCTCTCAAAAAATGCAGTCACCCTTTCCTTTCCTTCTGACCCCTTCTCACCCCTTCAATCTTTTCTTGATTTCCTCTTATTGTCCCCTCACCCCAATCCACCCACACACTTTCAAAAGGAAAGAAGGAAAGCAGTTAGTATTGATCTGTAAATTTGTTAAGAATTAGGGTCAATGAAAACAATATTTATTAACATTAATAATAATATTAGTTCCTTGTCAGCTCTCACACTCTCATTATGACATTCTGTCCTTCCATTTTCTTTAACAGAGCAACCAAATAGACCAGTAAGTGCATCACACTTTCCCATGAACTGATTTATGAGATGAAGCAAAACATACCCCCAATAATCCCTAATTCATGCAGAACATGTAACTTCATACAGGGAGAACTCTAGTTTAAAATTATATCTGCAACTTAGGTGGTTTTGTTACGAGGATAACTAAGTTATTTTGAATTGGATGTACACCTGAAATTTCATGAATTACATGAAGAAGCTGGCATGACTTCTTTAACGAGGTTGGGCATTGAATTTGTTAGTTATAAAGACCAAATTGATGGTATTTTGTTTCTTTTATGGATCTTTCCGTGTTTTATAGCTGACCATGTTTTGATAAGACAAGGCTTGAATGATGATGACAATGATGATTACTAATTTACTACCAAAAACCTAGAAGGCTTTGTAGTTCATATTAATATGTTTTTGATAACTGAATTTGTTTTAATTCAAATTTGATTATAGTTCCCTTCAACTGTTCAACATGGTGATTGCCACCTGATGTTCGTGATGTCTTAATCTTCTTTTTCTTTATCGCGGATGCTTATTCATTTTTCCCTTTGGTTATCAGGGACTCGAGAAGTATCTAATGACTAAGATATATAACCGCGTATTCATGTCGCTTCCAGAAGATGTAAAACGAGATGAAGAGCTTTCTGAGAAGATCACATTAATACAACAATTCATAAGACCAGAGTATTTAGATATTAAGCCAACCTTCCAGAACGAAACATCTTGGCTGGTTAGTAGAAAGATATTTATATATATACTTATACTTTACAAGAGAAATGTCTTAGTTTACCTGACTTTATTCGGTTTATGTCATCCTTCATAAACATCAAAGTTTTATTCCAGACTGAAATATAACTTGACTTTATTGAAAGTAAATAAATGATGTTGAATACTGTTTAGTCCTTGTTGTATGTTCTTTAAATTTACTGGTTGAGATAATGAGTTTATAGTTTTCTCATGTTCATCATTTGCAAAGATTTGTTTTTGTTATTTACATGCTTACTTTTATCATCACAACAACATAGCCTTTATCCCAACCTTTTGTGGTCAGCTGTTTCAATCTTTTTCTTCCATTCAGCTCTGCTAAGGCCCAGGTCTGTTACAATCTCGATCCATATTTGTTGAAGCCTACCCTTGGTTCTAGCCGGGGATGATATTTGGACCTGAGGACCCGGATCTAGACCCACCACGGTTTTACCTGTTTCAGGTCCAACCCAACTTTGGTGGTAGAATCTGGTCCTCAAAAGTTCAAGTCCACAAGTAGGGTCGAGGTCCACATAAATCCTACCTGATTCAGACCCATACCTAGCCACGGGGTAAAATATTAAAGATAAAAGTATATGAATTATAAGTTTTAATTATTGCATAAAATTGTTGTGAAATACCTGATGTCAACTCGGACGCGATCCAGACTTGACCCGAGTTTTACGGCAGGGTACTGTCTCTATTTAGTGGACTCGGACCCGACCATGATCAACATGTGAGTTATATGGGTATGGCACTCGCTCAAAACTTGTAGTCGTAGGAGTTGTCGGTCCTTGCCCACCAGCTCCTGGACCCAACCCTACCTGATAGTAGCTCCTTTGTCACTCATCCTGTCCTTGCAATCGATTGGTCTACATGGAACATGTCCGAACCACCCAAGACGATTTTCTCTCATCTTATCCTCAATCGATGCCATCCCCCACTTTCCACGAATACACTCAATTTTTATATTTTAGAGTTTTGCCACTCATCCATTTCAGCATTCTCATTTCAGCTGTCATTTTCTGGACATGTTTTTTGATTGCCCAACACTCAGATCCATAAAGCATGAATAGTTTTATTGTTGTCTCTAGAATTTTCTTTTCAACTTCAACAATATCTTGTGATACAAAGCACTCTAGAAACACTTCCATTTCAACCACATTTTTTAGTTCATTGAACAACATCTTTCTCAATCTCGTAAGGAGTGATTTATCTTTACATGCTAGTTTATATACCTTCCTCGTAAAAGAATAATATACTTGGCTAATTCAGTCCGCTCTTAACAATTAATAAAATCCTCTTTCTAAAACAAGTATTTCTTGTTGTAAGGTCATATGACATGCCAATACAAAATAAAGAATCTTTTTATCCCCTTTCCTAGATCCATACCATAGCTGCCATACACTATCATAATCACTAGCCTCTTGTCCAACATGAACATTTAAATCACCTCCAACGTGTAACTTTCCTCCTCCAGGTAATCCTTTAAATGAATTATACAAATGTTCCAAACATTTCTTGTTAATATTTTATGTAATCCTACTTCGGGGTTTCATATGCACTAATAACCTTCTCCCCTAATACAAACTTTATTAAAATTATCTGGTCTCCTATTCTTTTACATCTGCGACAATATATCTTTATCCACAAGTATCCCTACCCCAGTTCTACAACATGAAAAGGAACAATGTTTAATCTGTCTTGAAGGATCCAACAACTTTATAAATTTAGATGCATATAATACACATTGACACAAGATAGCAAATCTTCAAGTTCACACAAGGAAGCAAACGAAATGGTTGAGAAAATATTATAGAGTATTTTTTTTCTTAAGCATATCATTTACAACAAACCATATGAATTTGAGCCTATTGTCAATCAGTTAACAGAGCATGTAAAATTTTAATTTCATGTTCCACTTGAAAGTGTCAATATTATAAAGGGGTATCACCATCTGTTTTTTTCTTCCTCTATTAGTACTTTTGGTTTCTGATAGTACTTGATAAAGGGAGTACATGTTTTCTGTACAACATAGACACGTCCAATATGTGCCTCATGTTTTATTCTCCTGATCCCTAAATTTTAAAAATATTGTACTACTCATAAATGATACAATTTGATAATATTCTTAACTTGTGCTTTTTCTTATTTTTTTTTTTTTTTCTGTTGTGCATTATTAGCTTGCACAGAAAGAGCTCCAGAAGATCAACATGTACAAGGCTCCTAGAGACAAGCTTTTCTGTATCCTCAATTGTTGTAAAGTCATCAATAATTTACTGTTAAATGCTTCAATCTCATTGAGTGACAACCCACCAGGAGCAGATGACTTCCTTCCGGTTCTCATTTATGTCACCATAAAGGCAAGTTCATTCTTCCATGTAGATGAAAGTACCAGTTCCTTGACGTAACTATTGTTTCTACCCTGCCAGTATAAGTCAGCGATTCTAGTTGATCATATCTGCAATTGTAGATTTAGAAGACTGACACTTTAGGAGTATATGCTGCATCAAAGAGTATCTTTTTATTGATACTCATTGCAATGTTCACAAACTTGAGCATGCTCCAGCAGAGAATCCAGACACTATGAGGTCCTGAACAGTTAGAGGCTTGTATACTTAATGGCACTTAGCAAGCCAATTTTGATGATATCAGCATCCCATTGCTCTGCTGGCGCATTTACAGAAAAGATGACAAGTCTCAGCTTCAGCAAATAAAGGTCTAGTTAATCTAATGAAACAAAGAAAATTATACCAATGTATATTTGGTACATGATTACTTGCTATATGCATCAATATATATTGCACGTCTATGCATGTACCCCGGTCAGGCTTCTTTAGGTTCCCATGTGAGGATCTTGACTACATAAGCTCAATAGATCTGTCGGCTAATGTAAACTGTTGTAACAGCTCGGTCTGTTGGCCAAAAAAAAAAAGTTACCGCTTAACTGGTTCGACGAGTATGTTAAGGTCAGATTTGCTGCTACGTGAATGTGGTTATGCTTCACAGATTTGTAACATGGAGAGTGTGACACAACTATTATGAGATTAATGAGAGCCCTTTATCTCCTCAAGTCTACCCTCTACTCTCTTTCCTTTTGCTTATTTAACCTAGTTACTTAATTTAATTCCAGACCAATTGAGGCTGCGGTTCCAATTTCAAGTTGATCTAGGTCCTTTGAATATGTTGTTCTTGTTCTTTCCTTTCATTTCTTCTCTGATGCTTTTTTTTTCCTACTTATACTTTTGTTTAATTATCTCTACAATATCACCTTTTTATCATAGTTGGTTTTATCATTTATCTTCTAGTAGGCGGTTTTCTCTACTTTTTTACTTGTTTCATATGTCTTAGGTTTCCTCTATTTCTTCACGGTTTTCTTCTGCAAATTTGTCTAATCCCTTGTCTCTTTTGGGTCTATTTAGCAAGGTTCAAAGTATCGGGATCGGGATCGGTATCGGACAGTTTCTAAGAGTATCGGTATCGACAGTATCGGCTGTATCGGCGGTACCGGATCGGAGTATCGGATTTTTTGGTATCGGTTGTATCGACGATATTAAATAATTATTAATAAATTAGGGAAAAATAATTTACATATTTAAGCACTATTTAAGTATTTTCTATGTTTTTCAAGTATAATTGAATTAAACATTAAATAGTGTACAATAATAAATATTGTTAAATAGTATATATCCAATAAAAAAATATTGCAATAATATAAATTGTTAAATGGTATATAATATTGTTAAATAGTATATTATAATCTGAATAATTTTCTGCCTTTAGTGTTGTTAGATGTAATTTGCAAATAATTTTTCATCTATTTATAGAGATTTTATTGCAAATGTTACCAATTTTCATTACTGATTCCTAGATTTGACGTGAAGAATCTTTCTTTACCCTTTTTTTGGTTTCGAAAGTATGTTTTTGGCAGGGGTAAAATTCGTTTTTGATATTTTCTGGTATTTTGAATTCTCGTATCGGCCAGTATCGGCCCGAATCGGCCAGTATCGGCAAGTATCGGTCCGTATCGGCAAGTATCGGCCCGTATCGGCCCGATACGGGCCGATACCATAATTTTTCCTCCTGGATCGGCCGATACCGATATTTTTGGTCGGTATCGGATCGGCCTAGGCCAAATCCGATCCGATACGGCCGATACGTATCGGTATCGGCCGATACTTTGATCCTTGCTATTTAGTTGATTACTTTATCAATTGAGTCCCGAGTCTATCATAACCATGTTTTATTCCTCGTATATGATGTTTCTTGTCCATGGATAACTGAATTTCAAGGGGCTTTTCTATGACTGTTTGCTTAAATTCATTCCTCATTAGGGTTCACGTTTTCTGTTAGTTTGGATTTTATTCTTGTTGATTTTGTTTTTTCCTCCTGTATTTTAGTAGTTTGGTTGATTTGTTTTAGTTTTCCTGAGGGATTCCGGTCTCTCCTGCCTCGGTGCAAGTTTCTTGGTTTTCATTTCTTGGTGGGACTTGTGTATGGCACTGTCTGGAGCGGTCCCACAGATGACTAGAGGTGCCACTGCTATTTCTGTCGCGCACGGGGGGGGGGGGGGGGGAGTCCGGCTGTCGGCAGTGTTGTCGAGGATATGTGAGGACGAGGAGGTGGGGAAGAGTAGAAGGATGGTGGTTGAGCTGGTGGGAGTAGAGTCGACAGGATTGGACGTCGCCGATCACTGGTGGAGAGGAAGGATAGTGCTAGTATGGTGATGCTGGTTGGGGTGTTGCTCTGATCCATGCCATTGGAAGAAAGAGATGAGGGATGGTGGTGAGGATGAAGGAAAGGGAAAATGATGGAGAGGTTGTGATCCGGGAGGGAGGGAGTTGGTGGTGGCGATGAGTTCGGGATCCTCCGATGTTTGAGCAAGGAGAGGCAGAGGAGGTAGGTGGTACGGAGCTTTCATTAATTTTTTGGGGGGGTATTATTTTTGGAGGCAGGAATCAGGGGTAATTTGGTCCCATTTTTTTGTTTGTTTTTGTTTCGATGCAAAAGTCAACTGTTAATTAAGGAAGGGTAGCAATTTGAAACTCAATATTTTAGGGTATTAACTGGTATAATATGAAACTTTATGGTATCAAGTTGCAACACTTAGATAGTTGAGGGTATTTAGTTTCAATTAAGCCTTAAAACATTTGTGCGCGGTAGACGTTGCAGATAATTTTCTGCAGAAAATTAAAACAGCTGTAGGGATTTAAGACAAGACATGCTGAATGCAAGGACGGATAACACATAATTTTTGAAAATCTAATGAAGTATGCAAATTTATCATAGAAAAAAATTGATTTTCGTGATCTCAGGCCATGTTTTATTAAGACATAAAGGTCCTACTTTGTAGGAATAGAACATTTTACCTAAGCTCATTGCACATTTTCGTATTTTGAGAAATTAGTTAATGTTCATTTTACTTTGTTGTGTGAATTGTAAAATTCTATCTTATTAAACAATTGTGTTGCTTTAGTTAGAAAGCCTACATGATCATCTTTATTGAACTTAGGAGCTTGTTTGGTTTTAGCTCTTCCACTTTCCACATTATGTATTTTTTTTTTCCAGATTTTATGTATATGTATCTCAACTGCCTCCTTTATTGTCATGGTTTGTAGTTTTACATAATGGAATTGATACTTGCAGGCGAACCCGCCTCATCTGCATTCAAACCTGCTCTACATACAACGGTACCGGCATCAATCACGAATGGTTTCTGAAGCTGCATATTTCTTCACAAACATTCTATCAGCAGAGGCCTTCATTTGGGACATTGATGCCAAGTCTCTTTCAATGGATGAAGTGGAGTTTCAACATAATATGGAATCTGCTAGAGCGCTACTACTGGGTCTATCAACTGATTCAGTAAGTCATGGAGATCATGCAAGTGAAGCCACCGGGCACAAGATAGAACCATCGAAGGCTAAAAATGATACAAATGATTACGTGAAAGAGCAGAGTTCTGCACCCCAAGCATTTGACCTTAATGGCATGAGCCAAAGGTTAACAAGTACGCGAACTGTCACAGATATAGAAAAGCAAGGAACAAGCGATCTTCTGAAGGAGGATCAACTAAGTAGATATTTTCTCGACTACCCATTCCTGTATGCGCGTGCTGGTGATCTAACAATTGAAGATGTAGAAACCCTCCTCAGCAGCTACAAACAACTGGTTCTCAAGTATGCATCTCTTTCAAAAGGAATGGGCATCAGTAACATGCCCCTTCCTGTTCCCGCAGTGCAAGGAGAGGCAAAATATGGAACTGGTATCGACTCCAGAGATCTAGCAGCAACAGGGACGAGCAGTGAAAAAGAGGAAGAGTTGACGAGTACAGATAACAAACCAGATGGCAACATGTTTACGAGCAAATCGGAGGATAACCTACTCATAAGTTTGGGCGAGGTTAAACCAAATATACCTGCAGATGACTCTTTTTCCCGGCCTGTCATAGAGAAAGATGAAGCATTTGAATAGCCTGATATAAATTTTGCTGATATGCATAAACTGCTCCAAAATTCTTTCTCATTTCAAGGAGGAAAGCTGGATATGCTGGAGTTCAATGGTGTACATAGTTCACCGCCAGTGGAAGAGAAACATGACCAAACTGAATCCTCACTGGCTTTACAGCACCCCTTCTCCTATATCCAGGCAATGTAATTAATGCAGCAAATTTTACTTGTTACATCTGTGCACTGTTTATACTTTGTTATTTTTTTTTTTTTTGTTTAACTGTGGCCACTGAGTACACTTGGAGAAACACTGCAAATGTTCTTTAGTAGCATTTACTTTGATTCTTTTCCATACTAGGACTTTGGATCATTGTTTTACATTTGTAGTCTATGGAGTGTTGGAAAAAAGTTTGGTTTTCTGTCGACCTTTATGTCCTTGTATGCATCCATATATTCATTTGTATAAGCTAACGATGGGAGATCAAGTCGTGTTTGAGTTGTTTGGTTTATTTATTTATTTTTTGTTAGAGTTCGTAAATTAGTTTATTTAATTGAGTCGTGTTTTAGGATTATTTGAAAACTTGTTTGCTCGATGGCCGAGTTTAAAAGGGGCACTACCAAAAGTGATAGAGACTATCACATGATAGACGATATCACTCTTAAGTTATAAAAGTGTTGGGAGTTGTCACCATTTGTTATGGGACATCATATCATTTCAAACACTCAAACTCATATTTTTCTATTCATTTTTCTCTCACACTTTCTTTTCTTCTACTTTTGCAACCTCTTTCTCACACAAACTCGAATAAAACTGAACACACCAATTTTTAGGATTTTTATTTTTATTTTCAGATCTCAAATAATGTATGTTGAGGATTTATTTCTTTCGAATATCATTATTGTAGTTTTGAACCACCCCATTGTAGATGTTTGGAAGCTATCGTGACAGTTTGGTTAGGGATAACATTACCGTCAGGATTCTGACAGTCCTAACTATAGTAAGGACCGCCAAAGTTGTAGTTAAGGACTGCCAACGTTTTGGCATTCCAAGAACTGTTAGGATTATGATAGTCCTAACTACGGTAAGGACTGCCAAAATTCAATAAGGATTGCCAACATTTTGGCATTCCAAAAACTGTCAGAATTCTGACAGGCTTGCTAAAATTTTGGCATTTTTTGAAGGATAATTTAGGTATCAAATAATGACGATATGTTTTACAAAATGCGATAGCTCTTATCATTTTTTGGTGGTGCCCTTAGTAATTTACTAAATAAGGATGCACTCAAATAAGAATTGCATGAGATTTGCGCGCATCGGATGATGCCAAAACTTTCTGTCTAATCCAAATTTCTTCCACTTTCTTCCCACTGCTGATTTCTTCCCCAGAAAACCCGCACATTGTTCTGCCAAACAACGTGACACTCGCCTGGCCTCCTCTCCTCTGGCTTGGCTTCTTCTGCAACTGTTCTTTCTGTTGTTGTTACGTACACCCGCACCAGACCCCACCTAGACTGGATTACTGATGACAGTAACTACAGTAAATTCATATTAGGGTTGCTTGATTTACGTACATGGGACTTTTTGTGTCATAACGAAAATGATATTTTGCCAACACCTAATAATGTGATCGTGCTGGCTCGCGCCCATGTTACGGCTAGCCCACTCCGGACTAGGAGCCAATGGCGATGCGCCACTTGGCTGCGGCTGACGCAGTCACCCCCTCTAGGGGGGAACAACATAGCAGCCAGGGCCGACCCAGGCCCAGGGCGGTCAGGGAGACCGTCTAGGACCCCATGGAATATGAGAGTCCAACAAAAATAATTTAAACATATATAGTAAAACTTTTGTATCTAAATTAGAATTAAATCTTAACATGAATCTTTTTTTTAGCACAAAACAATTGTGTTGTAGTGGTTGGTGTAGTAAACTTGTACACTATAGATCTTAGGTTCAATTCTTTATTGTAACATTTTTTTTAAAATAACTTCTGTGTTTTTTTTTTTTAATATTATATATGGGCCTTATTTTGAAAGTTTATCTATGGCCCCAATGAACTTAGGACCGACCCTGGTAGCAGCATCGCATATCATAATCATATTAGGGTTGCAACATACAATATGGATGATATTAGTTGTAGCTCTTCATGCATGTAGTTTTCATACATTGCCAATCCCCGATTGTGGTCATATGTATATTCCAAATGGTTTTCCTCGAATTCTTCTTGCATTCACAACCATAGTGTGTTGTAATGGTGGTTGTCAATGGTGCAAACATAAGGAACTTCCTTAGATGACTTGTACTATTTTCCTTGAAAATCATCGTCCAATTTAAATCAGACCATAACAGATGTTTGTGTTAGTAGCTAGGAAATTCATATTTCTCAGTATAGGCTAGCTAGGATTTAGAAGCAAGAAATTCATATATATACTTCTGCCTACTGCTGCTGCTTGCCGTGATCTTTGCTATCTGCCAGCAGGGCCGGCCAGAGGATTTGGTTGTCCTATCCGAAATTAGTTTTAATTGTCCCTTAACCTTTATTGTAGGTCGATCCAGAAAGGTCATTCGTAAACCGATTTATATTAGGATCACACTGAGTGTGGAGGTTGTTCTAAGCAGAGGAGATTGTCCAAATCCGAAATGTCCGACTTATCCCTGGGATGGTCAACAAGCGTGGGGTGGACTTTATTGGGAGAGGAGAAGAGAAAAGAAGATGGATGGACCAGTGTACCACAGAGAAATGTTTGATAATTCTTTTCCGAGTCATTGTCGACATTTCCACATTTTGTTGTCCGACAAACCGAGTCATGGACGCCATTTTTGAGTTAAGACCAGCTTCATGTTCTATATAGTGTTGTTTGCGGAAGCACAGTCACCATAGCAATGACAATCCACCCAAAGACGGAGGCAGAAATTTTGTTTTAGGGGAGGGCTAAGTGCATAAGATAACTCAAAAAATGATTTTTTTTTACAAAAATCTACCCAACAACCACACCTACAGAAATTGAAATGGACCTTCTATATAAACACCCATTCACTCAACCAAGTAATAATATACTGGTAGCTCATAGTATTTTATTTGTAAGTCCGGACTACAATTCGGGACAGTCCACTTATGCTCCACCACTAAATCCACCTTAAGATAATGATCGATTAATATCTATCAGTGCCAAGACAGATCAAATACAGTATATGGTTTCGTGACTGTGTTTGGACAATTCTCAATTTTTATAACTTTATAAAATATACAAAACTGAATACAAATTTGTCGAACCCTTTGTCCAAATATTCAACTCTCTCAACGAACTCAAGGGAAAAGAGAAATATTTACAACTGAAATCACTCACACAACCCCGTAGCGATCGACTCCCCGAACAGATCTCTACTTCTTGCTTTCTCAAATGGACTGAAATCACTCACGCAATCCCGTAGCGATCGACTCCCCAAACAGATCTCATATTCCTGCTTTCTCAAATGACGAGTCCTAAGAGTAAAGTACGGACTTTGTTTTAGATCTTATGTGGATAAGCATCCTGAATCTTCCGTCTCGTGCTTCTGCTTTGGCCTCCACCTTCAACATATATATATATAAGTTGAGAAACTTATAATTTTAGGGTTTAGAAATCCCTAAAATAGTCCAACAATAATTCTGAACGTCCAAATCTGATCACAATAATATTTGATGCAGATTTAGGGTCCACACTGTGTTGATTCGTCAACAGCTCCATCCGGACCGAATTCGAATGGGTTAACCAACAAGTTCTATGAGAAATTGATAAAATTCGGACCGAATTTGACTGGACCTGTTAAACCGAACTCGATCAATTTTCAATACAACTTCTGTCTTTTTTGGGAAGCCCACACTGTCCTCCAACATCTACATACCGCCCTTCCCATTATCTACTCTTTAGGACATTTTTTGCCCATATATAACGTTACACTCACAGGAGTAGAAACTAAGGTCCCAAAACAGTAGTAAAATGACTATTTCACTCCCTACGACACACATTTTTTTTATAAATTACTTTATGTGCACTAACATATCATCAATTTATGTTAAACATAACCATATACTAATAATCAAAGGTTTTTGATGTTCAACAAGACACTACAATGAAGGAAGTGATTTGATCACACTCATTTGATCACACTCATAGAGAGGCACAAAACCTAGCTAAACCCTACCTTTCCGATCGATTAAACTAAGATTCGTTCAGTTCATGGATTTTGCGTAGTGGCCACACAAGCCGCGCCCGTTGGCGCGTGTGCGCCAAAACCACAGCTTGTATGGACCAAACAAGCTGTATGGCCACTCTTCCCTGTCCAAACTTGGTGGGGGTCACCTGAGAAATATGGAAAATGGGTTTTGACCACATGCCACGTGGCTGAATTCCATTAGTTCTCTAATTTGCTCGGATCATGTAGCATGTAGTCATAGCATGCAGTCACAGACTGCGGGCAAAATAGTAGTGTCCAAGAAATATTGTGTCTGCATCGATAGTACAGGAAGCTTCTGCGACCGATAACAGTCAAGCCGGCCCAGGAGGGATTGGATTGTCCTAACCGAAACTAATTGTAGTTGTTTTTTGACCCGGCTTCTTGTGAGACACTTCTTTATGTCCTGGAGGATCACATATGATTTTGACCTTTTACAGATCATGTTGTGTCGAGGGGGTTGTCCAAGTCTAACAGTAAGTAAATTTTTTGGGAGGAAGTGGGGTACGTGATAGCAATGCGCTGTACCAAAGCAGGAGTCCTGCAGAGAATCGTAAGAAAACTTTGAAAGAAAAAAGTGAAGTAAAGATTGCTGTCAGCGTATCTATCAGATTAATTGAGATCAATGCCAACCTAGAAAATAAATTCTGTTGCAACTTCAAGAGACCTGTAGATTTTACAGTGCATGGAATTGCAGATTTTAATTAATTTCCTTTATTGATTACAGTAGTCGTCCATAAAATTTGATGGAGAGCTGTATGAACAGGACCTGCCCGGAGAGTTGGGTAATACTATTCGAGCTAATTTTTGTTGCCAATCCTTATTGTCAGCTAGTTTTGATGGTCATTCGTGACCATGATCTTGGATGGGATCATGCTGAATCTGGAAGTTGTTCTAGCAGAGAAAGATTGTCCAAGTCTTGCCCGACTTACCTCAAGGCCGGTCCTGTGTATGAACTATGAATCTAGGCCTCTAAATCGCGAGTGCAGCCGAAGCCGAGACGAAGACGCAGCTGCGTGCGTCTGCTGCACCTTGAGCTGTTGAACGTTCAGCCTCTCCAAACTTGCACCGCCAGTCCCGTGCCTCCTCTTCCACAGGCTGTCGACGATGACGACGGCAGCGGCGACTTCGCGCTTCGGCACAGGCAGAGGCGGGTCCATCATCTCGGCGGCGTACTCGGCCTCCCGCCGGCCGCTGCTGCAATCGACCTTCGCGCTCTTGCCCACCGACGTCTTATAGAACGTCCTCGAGAATCGCCGGGACTTGCCGACGTCGCTCCTCCTTCTGACCTGGCCCATGCATCCGACCTTGGGGGACGCCGGCCCCTCCCAGTCCACGTCTGGCTCGAGCAGCTGCGAGGAGGAAGAAGTGGACGACGTGAGAGTGCTCGACTTGATCAATTGTGGTGTCGTTCGTCGACTGTCGTCCTCTGTGCTTCCTGGATTGCTGAAGTGGCAGAGAAACGGCAGCCATGACCTGGGCTTGTCGACGTCGACGACGGCCGGGGGAGGAGGAGGCGGCCTGAGACAGCAAGCGAGGTTGAAGGAGCTGATCTGGTGGTGGTGGTTGTGTTGGACCAGCTGATTATTCTTCTTCCTGCCCATGTTCTTGTTAGTATAAAATAATTCCAACTCTCTATTTAAGAGACAGAATAACATAATATAATATAAATAAAAAATCTGATCGATGTTTGAACTTGGTTCAATATTCTTAAAGATAATATTTGTTCCACACTGGTACTTACAGTTTAATGACGATTAGTCTTTCAGGATACAACGGTTCTTCTCCTTCGGTAGCAGCAATTTGTACCGCAGAAACTGAACAAAGC
Source organism: Iris pallida (assembly GCA_029216955.1). Lineage (NCBI taxonomy): Eukaryota > Viridiplantae > Streptophyta > Magnoliopsida > Asparagales > Iridaceae > Iris > Iris pallida. Next base: position 2,635,106 of record JANAVB010041819.1, on the reverse strand, counting down.
AATGTTAGAAGTCTCTCTCTTAGACTTAATGTTTGATAGATGCAGTGAGTGAATTATTCAAACATTTATACTTTTATAGATGATAAAAAGACACAATGAAAAAGATACATTTTTCCAATATATTCGTTAAATAGATTCGTTGTATAGATTCGTTAATAGATCATTGAAGCAAGGAAATACTTTTCCAATAGACACATATTAAAAATTTACAAAAATTAATTAAAATATTTTTTAATTAATTTTTCAAATCAATTTTTCATTTACTTTTCCAAACAGTTTTTGGTAACAGTGAGGAGTCGAAGATTGAGTTCTTAGTAATTTTTCTTCTTCTTTCAAGACTGGTCAAGAAAATGTTGCAGTGAAATCAAGAAGTTGGTTGGTTGCTTTCTCACTCTTCTCCCTCCATGTCTATGCATTGACCAGCCTTTAGCTTGATATATTGGACCTTTATTATCACTGATATATATAAATATATGATGATTGTGTCGTTTGTTTAGATATGGTGATCAAAATTTCAATGATTTGAAAACATGCACTTCATGCATGCAAGTTAAATAATTAAAAAATAATAATAATTTTCTACTGCGAACTATTTTATTCCCATTGTGAAGTCATTCTGACCGTTACGATTGTCGTCGTCTACTTGTAGAGATGCAGTGCAGTTTCGGTGCAGTTATGTGAAGTTAGTGCAAGCCGTCTCGTGCAATTTGTCCAGAAGATGTAACTGGTCTGGAAACTAGTTCCATGGAGTCTTTTATCCTATAAAGTTTAATTATTTGTACTTTCCGAGAAATTAAGATAACTTTAGCAGAAATGAGAAACAACGTCCTTCCAAGTTTTATATATGTCAATGACCCTCTAGTCTAATGGTAGTGGTGAAGTATATGCTCTGAGTGGTCAAGACATCAATTTTTGGTGGACACGTTCACCACAATTGTCATTTCCAAAAAAAAAAAAAACCCTCCCTCTCCCCCTCTCTCTTCAGTCCGTAATCCCAGTCCAGTTCAGTCTAACCCGATCGGACAGATTTTGCTCCAAAAACTTAAGGGGGCGTTTGGTATACGGAATACTATATAGCCGGAAATTCTATATTTTCGGGAATCAAATTCTAAGGAATTAAATTCCCTGAAAAATTACATTCCCATGTTTGGTGACAATATAAATATTTCCGAGAAAAAAATAAAAAAATAATAATAACGAAAAAAAATGAACAAATATAAAAAAACCGGTAAAAACAACAAAAATCGGTAAAAACGAAAAAAAATGGTAAAAACGACAAAATAACAAAAAAAACGACAAAAACGATGAAAACGACAAAAAATCGGTTAAAACGACAAAAATGACCAAAAGCGACAAAAAATGTATGAACGACAAAAAATAACAAAAAAGGGTAAAAACGACAAAAATAACCAAAACACGACAAAAAACGACATAAAATCGGTAAAAAAGACAAAAAAAATCGCTTAAAACGACAAAAATTGACAAAAAAGCGACAAAAAGGACAAAAATTGGGTAAAAATAGCCAAAAATAATTAAAAAGTGACAAAAAAATGGCTAAAAACGACAAAAAATTGCTTAAAACGACAAAAAATTGGTAAAAAGACAAAAAGCGATAAAAATGACACAAAATAATCAAAAAGTGACAAAAAAAGGCAAAATGGGTAAAAACGACAAAATATCGCTCAAAACGACAAAAAATTGGTAAAAACGAAAAAAAATGACATAAAAGCGATAAAAACGACAAAAAAAGAAAAAATGTTCAAAACTAATCAAAATTAATCAAAAAAGAAGAAAAAAATTTAGACATTTTTTTTTCCCGGACAAAAAAAAATACCCACCTATTCTCAAGGGATAGAATTCCCATGTTTTGTGGGTAAACTATTTACCCGGGTATTTATAATTTTCGGGAATAAATTTTTTATAAGCCAAACTGTCACGTCCCAGTACCGGAATACTGAGACGGACTAGGCCAGCTACACCGTATGAGGTATATAAACGTCATACGGCGATCGTGACTGTCGAGAGACTAGGGGGTGCATGCTACAATCAGGTCTCCTATGGTCCCACAGAGCATCTATGTCTCAATCAATCAAAACAAGAAGCAGTAAATAATGATCATATAAGACAAAGCAGTAAGGCGTCCCTGACGCTTCATCAAAATGATTCATGAGTCTAGCTATACAAAATGATGAGCTAGTTCAGAGAGTCAATAGTACATAACTATAGTCAGCTGCAGTCTGATTTAATTATAATTATGCAAAGGAAACTAGTGTCCAGAACTGCCGGCTAAACAAGTGTCGGTGGCTAAACGCCAAGTACAAAATAGAAGATATCAGAGCGGTGAAGAAGAAACCCACTCATGGTCCCTGGCGCCCATACTCCTGGTGTGCACCATTGTTCGGGTGGAAAGCTGGATCCTTTATTAGAGCTGCTACGAAATCTGGCCAAACAAAACCAGCGGGGTCAGGCCCCAAATAGCAAGTACCACAAGGGAGCACAAAAGAGTGAGATAAATCCAATAAGTTAAATAAGACCTGATTCACGAGTTATAGGCTTATATCATATCATCGAGACAATACGACACCCTTACAACCAAATAAGGACAAACGGTGCCAATATCGTGCCGAGATAAGATATATCCTATAACCATGGGCATGTAAAAAGGGATTCTGATCGCGACTTTGGTCCATAGCCTATCGCAGCACAATAGCCTAACCCAACAACCAAACAAGGACAAGGGTTGGACCACACACCACGATAGTTCATGTTCCTCAGTTGCTAACAGAAGAAAACATATCACAAACAAGTCAGCTTACAAGCGGCCAGTCAATCCTACGGCTTTCTATGATGTGCCTGGGTTATCCCAGTAATGCAATATATATATATATAGGAATCCTCAGATCATATCGCATTCCAGCAGGGCTAGCCAAACCATTATATACAAGCAAGCACGAAATGCACCGGTCCCTCGAAAGGCCACCGCGCTAGAATAAGCAGTAACGGTTCCAGCTCTCCTATAGGAAGAGCTGGCTCGGCAGTCACAAATCAAATACTGTACTCCACTAGTACGGATGACTATACAGTATCCGAGGCAGCCAACCCGACGCGCCAGGACGGGACCCAGGGCGGCTGGTGACGTACGATCTCGAGATTATGTTCCCTCCCAATGCTTCTACCAATTTAAGTTGCTTAGATTAACCCTATCTCGATATTGGAATTATATGTCGTGGTCACATGGTCATCATCCTATATGTCGTACCATAGTACGTGTACCCTAAGTATGAATCCACATCGGCTCAATCTAGATCCATGCTTAGTGTAATGCATCAAACAACAACCATTTTACCACGACACTATTACTGACCAATTACCATGACTGTGCTGGAAGGTACACATGTATTGACATATAACACGAATGATCACTTAGCACGTAGAGTCACACCTCAGTGCACTCGTTAAAATGGCACCGCAGTGCATACTAATATTGTATCTCAATACACACTTATTATAGGTACCAACACTTATACAGGTAATCAGGTCAGGAACACGGTCAAGTCAAGAAGTCATGTGGACCCCTCGTGACATAAAAGTCACATATGAATTCAGGTTAAAGTGAGACATGAAGGTCCTTGAAGCCAAGACAAAGATCTACAACTTTTATGTTGGAGGTTTGGAGAAATTCTGGCCACAATTCAGCCAAATAGGACTTAAAATAGCCAAAAACAGCCAAAATAGGCACTATGCGTCACTATTCAGCACTATGCGGCACTATTCAGCATCCTTATGCGGCTCGGCACTTTGCAGCACTATGCATCATCCTTATGCGGCTCGGCACTATATAGCACTATGCAGCACTATGCAGCATCCTTATACGGCTCGACACTATGCAGCGCTATACATCATCCTTATGCGGCTAGGCACTATGCAGCACTATGCATCATCCTTATGCGGCTCGGCACTATGCAGCACTATGCATCATCCTTATGCGGCTCGGCACTATGCAGCACTATGCATCATCCTTATGCGGCTTGGCACTATGCAGTACTATACAGCACTATGCAGCATCCTTATGCGGCTCGGCACTATACAGCACTATACAGCATCCTTATGCGGCTCGGTACTATGCAGCACTATGCATCATCCTTATGCGGCTCGGCACTATGCAGCACTATGCATCACTATGCAGCATCCTTATGCGGCTCGGCACTATGTAGCACTATGCAGCACTATTCAGCATCTTTATGCGGTTCGGCACTATGCAGCACTATACAGCATCCTTATGCGGCTCGGCACTGTCACGCCCCAGAACCAGAATACTGGAGAGCGGGGGCAGACATAGCCAGCTACGTATAATAAAATGGAATCCATCTCACCATACGGTCACGACTGTCTAGATATGTGAGGGTTTATCTACAAGCCATCAGTCTCTTAAGGTCATAAATTATCCTATTGTCTCAATCTCAACCAACTAGTAATAATCACAAGATATCAGATCACCAAATATACAATTGTAAGGCATCCCAAATATTACATATCCAGATGATCATGAAGCTAGTCGTACAAAATGTAAGGACTAGCAAGAGTTAAGTCATACATGATCAACCTCGAGTTGCCAATCATGATTACAGCCCGTAGGCAGACAGAAGTAAAGTGCATCGAGCTAACAAGTGCTCGTCGGCTAAACGCCTCAAAATGAAAATGTACAATAGAGTGGGAGAGCCAAAATAACCCACTCGTTGCCAGGATTCCCTCTAGTGGTCACCATGTGGCTGGAAGGCAGGTAGATCCTTTGCTGCTGCTCCGGTATCTGGCCATACAAAACCAGCTGGGTCAGACCCCAGAAAGAGCAAGTGCCACAAAGGAGGCTTCACTTAAGAACTAAAACCAGCAATTAGCACAATAATATAATTACATAATAAGAGACAGTTAATTTAAGAAAAAGCATGATAGGTGAATATAAAAGACAATCTTGTACAGAATCGATAAACGACAGAACATATGAAAGAGCATATGACAGGATGATATACGATTAGATAACCATGGGACTATTCAGATAACCAGGTTACACCCGTAAACCAAACAAGGACCGAGGTTGTAACCCTTCGTCTGAACAGAACTTGGTTTCTCCCACCATTTATCGGCAAGGTAAAAAATCTGGTCATGCAATTATTCATGATATAGAATTAAGATAAAGCACGAGTAATCATATCATGCCAGAAATGGTACAGAATCAGGACGAGACAAAGCTGGACTAGACTCCATCCAATCAATCACGGCCAAGCAATAAATACGGCTTGCTACTTTAACTAACTAGGGTTATCACAGGCCTAGTTACTAGCAAGAGGCAATGAGAATCCCAAGTCCGGTTACCTGTTTGTTACTACCTGAGTGATCCCAGCAAGAAAGGGAAAAGATAGCAGGATATAGCAGACACATTGTAGTAAGAACATGTGTCCTAAGGTACCACACTCGACGGCGGGCTGGAAGTGCGCTCATCTCGACGGATAGCAACAAATCCCATGTATATATATAAGGCCGGGACCCAAGGGGCAACAGGTAACTGGAAAATTCTCCATGAACTATTTGATCAATCTAGTCATTAACCTAGCCAGATTCAGTATGAATCCCTGACCGTGGGAAATCAGGGATTCATGTCCTAGACAAGATGCGAGACAAGAATGGTTGTTTACACAAGCACATTCAATACAATCACCCACGGTGTCAAGAATTCACTTAGCATGTCAAGTTAGCCGTCGCAACAGCGTATCAAGGTTATCGTGTCAAGATCACTTGTCAAGATTACTTATCAAGGCAAGGGTGCGTCACGACGGACCACCATCAAGAATTATCATGTCAAATTACTTGTCAAGAGTGCACCGCCACGGGTCACTGTCATGTCATGTGTAGCAGGTCAAGTTATCAAGTCAGGAGTGCACCACGGCGGGCCACTATCAAGCATTGTAACACCCAATTTTCCAGATGAGGGTAATTTTAAAATTTTGTAATTATAATTATTATTTATTGATAATTATTTTATATTATGATTTTTTGTGATTTTTAATCATTTTTAAACTATTTAAAATTATGACTTGTGATTTTGACATTTTACTATTGTTTGGTTTTAATTTCGAGGAATTTGTCACCCCTAGTTTTCAGGAACAGGAGTATTTTTGTCATTTTATATTTTTGAAATATTTTTGAAATTTATTTTATTATTTATGATATTGTTTTGGGATTATTTGTGTCGGGTTCGAATTTCAGCTCAATCCGACTTGAAACGGGGACCCGGAGGTAGTGTTGACTTTAGTGGACCCACATATTAGTTAGCCATGGCCCACATGATAGAAATATTTTAGTTAGAGTTTAGACTAATTATTATGGATAAGGTTAGTGTGATTAGAGACTTTAGAATGACTAATTTAGCCCCAACCAATTAGCCATTTCCTAATACTAATAGAATAGGTCAGTGGGGGCATTTTGGACCTTACCATAATAGGACAAATAGCCCCATATGGCCAGCCACTTTGGGAGAGGATAGGCTCAAGTTCATTTTATTATTCTCATCCACACTCTCTCTCTTGTTCTTCCCCAAATTTCTAGAGAGCAATCCCTAGCAATTTCTCTACCAAATTCTTCCATTTCGTCACCAAATCTTCTTCTTTCCTTCTCCATTCTAGCCAAGGAGGAAGCGACCCAAGTTTGGGAGGATTCGGAGCTCGTTCGTGTCCTTTTGGAATCTCTACGTGTCGGTGTCGCTCCGGAAAGGCTTTTCTTCGATTCGATCTACCGGGAGGTATAAATTCCTTCTCCTTTTTTATTTTCTCATGCATATAGGTCTATTTTGAACCCATAGGAATGACCCCAATGGTTGTATCTCCATTTGTGTCCATTTCGTGTCCATTTGGAGGTCATAGGAGTGTCCTTTGTGTTGTGGTTGTGTCCATGTGGAAAAACCCCAAATTTGGATACACTATGTGTTGTTGTTATGTATGAATGAATTATTACAGGTTTGATCTCATATTTTGTATTAGAGATGTGTTCTATAGTGTCTCATATATATATATATTAGTGTAGAGAGTGAGTTCTTGATATATTATGTTATATACTTGTGTTCTTTTGTCTCAAACTACCCAAATTTGTCATAATTTTTATCCACGTTTTTAGTAGCAATAGCAACTTAGAAATGTCATAACTTTTAGCTTAAAACTCTGATTTATCTTTCATTTTTTTAAAAGAACCGTATCGAAGTTAGCTTTCCAAATATATATTTTAATAAAGCCAAATTCTTTCTGTAACTTTCTGTAGAATTATTTGAGTGTCAGCAGTACGAAAGACGAACGCGTTTCGGTATTTTCGTGATTCCGGGAGCTTCCGGACACGAAAATGCGATCCGTTTGAAGTTTCGGAAAGCTAACACGAAGTACTACAACATACTTTAATTCTAGAATTTAGTGAATGCCCAATTGGTACAGTATTGATTTTAAGTAAAAGAGTGACTATACGATATATGCATTTTGTGTAACCTATGAGCCTATGTAGTATGGATATTAAATAAATATAGATTATATAATGCATGATATGTTAGATGAATGAAATGATATATATATATGATATATATCCTATTTAAATTAATGTATATATATGGTTGAACGCAAGCATGTAGGAATGCAATTAATGTAATATATGTAAGCAATGCATAAATGCATGAATGAAAGAACGATATACAATGCATGCATGAAAGTATATAATGAATATTATATATAAATGCAAGGTATATATATAATGATAGATATGAATGCATAATGTATAAATATTTTAAATAAAATATCAGATTTCATATGTAGACATAGAACCAATGCATAGCTGATATTTAGATTGAATGTTAGTTCATTTTAGGTTGTTCGAACACTGAACTGTCCATGTAAGCATATATACCTTCCTTCTCCTATTGCCAAGCCAATTTTAGTTTTCAATATAGTGGAATGTCTATGAATGTAATGTTAACCTTCAACCCCTTAATTCGAAATGTTAGTTAATTTCAGTATTAGACAATGCATGAGCTGTATGCATATGGGATGTTGGCTTAATGGCAGATTTCAGATAACATGGTTCATTTTATGTGGTTAGTTACACCAGTTTATGGGATAGCTCACTTTAGTTTATATGTAAATGTGGAACTAAACTGAGAATGAACTTCACCCTCTGCACAAGGATACCCCACTCTATATCAACCACCATGCCATGTAACCCTTATCTAAATGATTGCTATAATATATATAGATTTATGTAAAGTATAGATGCATGTTAGTTATAACTTAAATAGTTTCTACTCTAATGTATATAGATGTATACTTGTAGCCATGCATGTTAAGTATAATACATGTGTAATGTAGATGGGTTAGCTTTGTGCCATGTGTAGTGTAAACTCATAACAAGTGTTGATTTCTCTTTTCATGTACACCTCCATGTTCACACACACACACATAGCTTTACATGTTAGTTCTTTTCTCTTATATATATATATATATATATATATATATATATATATATATATATATATATATATATATAATGTTGAATAAATATATATATATATATATATATATATATATATATATATATATATATATATATATATATATTTATTCAACATTATATATATATATATATATATATATATATATATATATATATATATATATATAATGTTGAATATGCATGAATGTGATGTATCTTGATATGTGACTTGTGTTGGCTTGTATAGCCATGGATTTGTATGGTGTGTACTAGCTAGGATAGACTGGTTAGGCCTAGTGAGACTTCATTGAGTCTATGTTGACCCAGTTGACCTAGCTTTGACTAGATAGTTGACTAGAGTTGACCAAGTGTTGACTTTAGCCTAATTTGACCTAGACAGCATGTAGATGCATTGTAGCAGTCTATTTCCTTATTTTAGACATGTTGTAACTTGTGTTGCTCTGATTAGGAGACAGACACCTCTCCTCAGGCAGTACATTTACTTCAGACATTCAGATACGAGGCGAGTACATTCTCTGATAGTTCTCTCATTTATTTGTCAATTACTGTACTTCAGTTCTAGTTAGCTGTATGTGATTCTCTATTACAAACACGTATTGTTATTTCTGAATCCATATATACGACACACGTACTTACTCGTCTTACCTCTATTATTCGAATCACCATACGAATCACTATTCGAACCACCTATTCGTATCTTCATGTGTTGGTTGGACTTTTATTCGATTGATGTCTCGAATTTTGGATTCATTTGTATTAGATGGGCGGGGAAATACTTGATTAGACATGTGAACATTCCCACCATTCGAACCACCCTCTGTGAATATATTCGAACGATAGCCATTCCACACCCGGCCATGTGTGTGATGTGCCGGATTTACCCTTAGCCGTTTACATGTCTAACTAAGTATTTTAAAACACACTTGGAGAATTTATTCGAATCATTATTAGAACATCATATGAATCACTATTCGTATCACCTTATTCGTATCACCTTATTAGAATAATGATTAGAATTACATTCGACTCATCTTATATTAGACTCATATTGGGATTACACTCGACTTATATTGTACCATCTGAACTCATTATGTTACTCTAGTTCAGCTAGATCTTATTTTTTTACAGTCTTCTTTGCTATGTTTCTCTTCTTGTTTAGTTACCTTACTTTCCTTGCACCTTAACTGCTCTCTACATCATTACTCGTACAAACTGCCATTTTCTTCAATACAACTGTCTATAACTGCTTTATAGTTCTCTGTCATTTACTTGGAATTTTTTGATGAATTGTACTCGTTTCTGTCCTGACTGGACCTGTTGATAAATTTTACAGATAGCTTGGAGGTTGCCTGCTAGCCTAGAGGAGACACAGTAGAGGTTGCATAAATAGCTAGGATTTTCTTATAGCTTATTTTCAGTTGTCTTGAGTTGTATTTACTTACGGATTACTGTATTTGAGATTTGAAATGTATTTCTGGGTTTGTGTATCTTAGACACTTAGACTTCTCTCTGATGTATCTTTTTTGGATTTCATGTTTTATCTATCCTTATCATGCTCTACCTTAGATGTAATTGAAACTGTATTGCTATGTCACCTCCATTCGGAGTGTATATACTGTACATGTACCTTTATATTGTTAGATGTTTGACCTAGGACAACGTTCTACCGCCGACACTGCGGCGTAGGCTGGGCGTTGTTACGTTTTCGTACCCTCACGGTGGGTACGGCTCGTGATAAGCATTGTTCATTATCATTCCAAACATAATAAATAAATTCGGGATTATCAAGTTCATGACAAAAGGCGTAAGGATATAAAATGGACGTTAAATATCTAATAAAATATTAATATACAGGGCTATAGGAGATCCAGGGTAAGTAGGGTCAGGTCCAGTTGCGCCTAAGTCAGACTGCGCTCAGGTCAGGCTACGCTCAGGTCAGCTTACGCTCAGGTCAGGCTACGCTCAGGTCAGCCTACGCTCATGTCAGCCTACGCTTAGGCAGCATACGCTCAGTCAGCATACGCTCAGTCAGCGTACGCGTAGTCAGCGTACGCTCAGTCAGCGTACGCTCAGGCAGCATACGCTCAGGCAGTCAGCGTATGCAAGACATACGCTTCCAAAAGGCAGCGTATGAGGTCTATACGACTCCTTGTCACCCAAGTCAGCGTATGCAAGACATACGCTTCCAAAAGGCAGCGTATGAGGTAGACTGCGCTGCGCTAAAGAGCGCGCGCAGCTCAGTGGCGCAAGCTAAAAAGCTCGCACACTGCTCACTGTCTTCTCCAAAACAGCAAGAACTCCATGGTTTGAACCTAAAACTTCAAAAGTCCATAACTTGGTCAAAACAAGTCCAAATCCAACTTTTCAAAGGTCAAAATTGGGTAGAATAAAATTTTCTACAACATGGAACCATCAAAACTTAAAAACAAAGAAGTTTGATAGATCAAAACCACCAAAATCCAAAAATAATTAATTTCTAGATCTACAAAAATTAAAGCCTCAAAATAGAAAATGACAACTTCTAATGTGTCTTAGAAACATGAGGAAAAGCTAATGGAACAACAAAAATGGGCTCTCTTGTGGAAGCAAGTTGCACTTGCCAAAGGGGTGTTGGTGTTGTGTAGAGGAAGGAAGAAGAAGATGGAGAAATAAATGAGAGAATAATGAAGAGAGAGAAGGTTGGTGGAGATATTATAAGGGTGGGTTGTGTTGTGTTGAGGGTGGAGTAGGTTAAAGTGTTCCATGCATATTAAACCAAACCAAACCAAACCAAACCAATTCTCCTCCACAAAATAAACCAAGCCAGGTAAAACCCAGTTACGAGAACCGAAATCTACAAGTCAAGCCAATTACAAGTACATGCCAAAATCCAAGAAAATAAATACAGATCTGAAATACATGCAAGCTTGACAAAATACATATTCAGAATATGGGTGTTACAACTCTACCCACCTTAAAATAATTCCGTCCTCGAAATTTAATCAAGGAGTTAGAGATGTAAAAGCTAACTATACTATCCACAAGACTACACTAAGCAAACAATCAAACAATCATACATGCAAGCAAGGGATGGAAAAGCATAAGGCATAAGGAAGACATTATACCTTACGAGTCAAACAGGTAGGGATAACGTGATCGGATGTCATCCTCACACTTCCATGTTTGACTCTCCCAAGGAGCGATGAACTCAAGCCACATGAACTAAACTGATAGTCTTGTGCTTGAGGTCTCTCTCTTTGGTCAAACAGGAACACGGGCCTCTCCTCACACGAAAAGGTTGGTACCAATAACCTTTTTCGAATGATCTAGGATATGGCTCGGGCCCGGGATATACCGTTGTAATTAGGACACATGAAACATGACACGTGTCCCGCATAACAACGACGGAAAGCAAGACAATAGGACACAGATACCTCTCTGTCGATTCTGGATCTGGGCCTGAGCGAACTGCTGAGGCCTCTGTTGCTGGAAGGCCTGGGCCTGAGACGGCAATGGACCCGGGAACGGGAGCTGCTGTGGTTGGTGAACTGGAGCTGGTTCTGGTGCTGGTGCTGGTGCTGGTCCCATAACCGAGGGACTAGTTACTGTCGACGATGATCTGTTTCTGAACGAACAAGATCCTATCATGTGGCCTGGCGAACCACAAACCAAGCACAATCCCTGTGCTCTACGGCACTCAGTAACAACATGCCCGGGCTTCCCGCAATAAGAACAACCCGTTGCGAAAGGCCGCTTCTGCTTCTGCTGCTGGGGATAGGTCGGGACAGGATGCTGTAAGGAGATAACCGAATCTGTCCTCGTAGCTCCAATGGTCAAGGCCCTAGCTGCTGGGGCCGGTGCTGAGGATTGGTTCATCTGGTCGTGAGACCGCTTCCGACCTCCGGTCCGGTCCGCTATCCTTCGGGAAGTGTACTCATGCCTCCTCGCTGCTCGCAAGACGGCATCAAAAGTTCTGTGCTCGAACTGCTCTATTGCCAATATGATCTCCAAGTGGAGCCCCTGCTGAAATCGCTGAGCTCTGTCTAGCTCGGTTGCCACCAAGGTGGGAGCAAACTGACTCAACCTTGAAAACTCGGCCGCATATCCGTCGACCGTCCCGTTCATCTGCCTGAGATTACTAAACCTGGTCTGCAAGTCATATCTAGCCACTGCGTCGAAGTACTTGGTCTGAAACATATCACTGAATACCGCCCACATGACAGGCGTACCCAAACTCGCTGTTTGCATAGCCCACCAGCTGCGGGCTAGATCTAGTAACTGCAGGCGCACCACAGCCACCTTCTCTGCTTCAGGGGTCCTGGCTGCCTCCAAGATAACTTCAATGTCCTGTAGCCAGGCATCTGCAGCAATAGCATCCTCGCTGCCGTCGAAGAAGGGAGGGTTCAGGCGTTTGAAATTGTTGACCGCACTGTTCCCTCGAGGACCACTTCCGTTCATAGCATCTTGTACTGCTTGCTGCAAGGCATCACCTCGACGGTCCTGAGACGCAAGCAACTCACGGATGAGTCCTATCAAGATCCCATCCTCTGACCCTGCTGGCTGAACTAGCTGGACTGGGGGCACTGGTTCTCCAGAAGGCATAGCTCGGGAGGCGGCTGCTGAGGACTGATCTTGATCTTCTTGCTGTTGCTGGTCTGCCGACCGAACTCCTTCTGGCTGATCAACAGGAATGATGCCACTGAAGCAATGACATCGAGAATATTAAGGAAGGACCAGGATAGAACAATGATGCAAGCATGTTATCAAGTCTGGGATCCAAGGAGATAAGAAGATACGAGTGGAGATCAAAGGCGAGTACAGATTGAGACATCTATCCGGTAAACCCTCATATTTCTTGATTGACAAGACCTGCATGGGCCACCACTTAAACCATGTCACGCCCCAGAACCAGAATACTGGAGAGCGGGGGCAGACATAGCCAGCTACGTATAATGAAATGGAATCCATCTCACCATACGGTCACGGCTGTCTAGATATGTGAGGGTTATCTACAAGCCATCAGTCTCTTAAGGTCATAAATTATCCTATTGTCTCAATCTCAACCAACTAGTAATAATCACAAGATATCAGATCACCAAATATACAATTGTAAGGCGTCCCAAACATTACATATCCAGATGATCATGAAGCTAGTCGTACAAAATGTAAGGACTAGCAAGAGTTAAGTCATACATGATCAACCTCGAGTTGCCAATCATGATTACAGCCCGTAGGCAGGCAGAAGTAAAGTGCATCGAGCTAACAAGTGCTCGTCGGCTAAACGCCTTAAAATAAAAATGTACAATAGAGTGGGAGAGCCAAAATAACCCACTCGTTGCCAGGATTCCCTCTAGTGGTCACCATGTGGCTGGAAGGCAGGTAGATCCTTTGCTGCTGCTCCGGTATCTGGCCATACAAAACCAGCTGGGTCAGACCCCAGAAAGAGCAAGTGCCACAAAGGAGGCTTCACTTAAGAACTAAAACCAGCAATTAGCACAATAATATAATTACATAATAAGAGACAGTTAATTTAAGAAAAAGCATGATAGGTGAATATAAAAGACAATCTTGTACAGAATCGATAAACGACAGAACATATGAAAGAGCATATGACAGGATGATATACGATTAGATAACCATGGGACTATTCAGATAACCAGGTTACAACCCGTAAACCAAACAAGGACCGAGGTTGTAACCCTTCGTCTGAACAGAACTTGGTTTCTCCCACCATTTATCGGCAAGGTAAGAAATCTGGTCATGCAATTATTCATGATATAGAATTAAGATAAAGCACGAGTAATCATATCATGCCAGAAATGGTACAGAATCAGGACGAGACAAAGCTGGACTAGACTCCATCCAATCAATCACGGCCAAGCAATAAATACGGCTTGCTACTTTAACTAACTAGGGTTATCACAGGCCTAGTTACTAGCAAGAGGCAATGAGAATCCCAAGTCCGGTTACCTGTTTGTTACTACCTGAGTGATCCCAGCAAGAAAGGGAAAAGATAGCAGGATATAGCAGACACACTGTAGTAAGAACATGTGTCCTAAGGTACCACACTCGACGGCGGGCTGGAAGTGCGCTCATCTCGACGGATAGCAACAAATCCCATGTATATATATAAGGCCGGGACCCAAGGGGCAACAGGTAACTGGAAAATTCTCCATGAACTATTTGATCAATCTAGTCATTAACCTAGCCAGATTCAGTATGAATCCCTGACCGTGAGAAACCAGGGATTCATGTCCTAGACAAGATGCGAGACAAGAATGGTTGTTTACACAAGCACATTCAATACAATCACCCACGGTGTCAAGAATTCACTTAGCATGTCAAGTTAGCCGTCGCAACAGCGTATCAAGGTTATCGTGTCAAGATCACTTGTCAAGATTACTTATCAAGGCAAGGGTGCGTCACGACGGACCACCATCAAGAATTATCATGTCAAATTACTTGTCAAGAGTGCACCACCACGGGTCACTGTCATGTCATGTGTAGCAGGTCAAGTTATCAAGTCAGGAGTGCACCACGGCGGGCCACTATCAAGCATTGTTCAATTATCATTCCAAACATAATAAATAAATTCGGGATTATCAAGTTTATGACAAAAGGCGTAAGGATATAAAATGGACGTTAAATATCTAATAAAATATCAATATACAGGGCTATAGGAGATCCAGGATAAGTAGGGTCAGGTCCAGTTGCGCCTAAGTCAGACTATGCTCAGGTCAGGCTACGCTCAGGTCAGCTTACGCTCAGGTCAGGCTACGCTCAGGTCAGCCTACGCTCAGGTCAGCCTACGCTCAGGCAGCATACGCTCAGTCAGTATACGCTCAGTCAGCATACGCTCAGTCAGCGTACGCTCAGTCAGCGTACGCTCAGGCAGCATACGCTCAGGCAGTCAGCGCACGCTCAGTCAGCGTATGCAAGACATACGCTTCCAAAAGGCAGCGTATGAGGTCCATACGACTCCTTGTCACCCAAGTCAGCGTATGCAAGACATACGCTTCCAAAAGGCAGCGTATGAGGTAGACTGCGCTGCGCTAAAGAGCGCGCGCAGCTCAGTGGCGCAAGCTAAAAAGCTCGCACACTGCTCACTGTCTTCTCCAAAATAGCAAGAACTCCATGGTTTGAACCTAAAACTTCAAAAGTCCATAACTTGGTCAAAATAAGTCCAAATCCAACTTTTCAAAGGTCAAAATTGGGTAGAATAAAATTCTCTACAACATGGAACCATCAAAACTTGAAAACAAAGAAGTTTGATAGATCAAAACCACCAAAATTCAAAAATAATTAATTTCTAGATCTACAAAAATCAAAGCCTCAAAATGGAAAATGACAACTTCTAATGTGTCTTAGAAACATGAGAAAAAGCTAATGGAACAATAAAAATGGGCTATCTTGTGGAAGCAAGTTGTACTTGCCTAAGGGGTGTTGGTGTTGTGTAGAGGAAGGAAGAAGAAGATGGAGAAATAAATGAGAGAATAATGAAGAGAGAGAAGGTTGGTGGAGATATTATAAGGGTGGGTTGTGTTGTGTTGAGGGTGGAGTATAGTTTAAAGTGTTCCATGCATATTAAACCAAACCAAACCAAACCAAACCAAACCAATTTTCCTCCACAAAATAAACCAAGCCAGGTAAAACCCAGTTACGAGAACCAAAATCTGCAAGTTAAGCCAATTACAAGTACATGCCAAAATCCAAGAAAATAAATACAGATCTGAAATACATGCAAGCTTGACAAAATACATATTCAGAATATGGGTGTTACAGGCACTATGTAGCATTATGCATCATCTTTATGCGGCTCGGCACTATTCATCGTCCCTGCCAGAATCAGGACAGATGAACATAGAAGTTTGACGAAAATTATTTTTGCCATAACTTCCTCAAAACAAGTCAAAATCTAACTTTTCAAAGGTCAAAATTGTGTAGAATCAAATTTCCTACAACATAGGACCATTAGTTTTCGAAAATAACCAAGTTTGATAGATCAAAACCATGGAAACCCATAGAACCCTAGTTTTAAAAACTTAGATCTACACCAAACTAGCCATTAAAATCAAAAACTCCAAGAACTAAACTTGTAGAGAATGAAGAGAAGAACAATATAGACAAATAATATCAAAGAAAAAAATCAAGAAATGAAAATGCAATAATCTCTCCATTTGGTGCAAGATGTACTTGCCTATTGGTTGGGAGGAAAAGAAATGAAAAGAGTGAATGAGGAGAGAGAGTGAGGAAGAGAATATATATAGGGGTTGGGTTGACTCAAAGAAACCCTAAGCTTAAGCATGCTCTTAACCTCATGACTAATGATATGTTAAATGCTACATGATACAACTAATTAAATTAATTAAATAAAATCCTAACCACAACACGGTTCATAAATCTTATCATCGAAACAGTGAACCACGCCTACAACCAGACAAGGACAAGGGGTGGCACACTAATCCACGACGAGATACTGTTCTATGCCATGGCCAGTTACAAATACAGGATAAATGCAATAAAGATACAGGTGCCAGATATCATATACATGAAAAATCAAAAATTTACGTATTCCGGAAACAGGGAGTGACATCTCTACCCTCCTTAGAAAAATTCTGTCCTCGGAATTTCGATAAGGCTAGTTGAGCACGCTATCAGATCACGAAATACACTCATGACATATAGCAAGCACAATTATCAAACAACACATGGC
Organism: Iris pallida; assembly: GCA_029216955.1. Taxonomy (NCBI): domain Eukaryota; kingdom Viridiplantae; phylum Streptophyta; class Magnoliopsida; order Asparagales; family Iridaceae; genus Iris; species Iris pallida. Next base: position 2,617,876 of record JANAVB010041819.1, on the reverse strand, counting down.
ACATGAACAGTTTAAGAAAGTAAAAATAATTAAGTAAGAGCACAAACAATAATCATACCCTAGAAGGAAATGATCGGAGACATACGAATAAAATATGCCTCTCAAGTCAGGTAGGAATTCGTCCTCGAGGTCCTATACTGACACCCAAAGTGGACAAGGGTCAATGCTTGAGATAAGTCGGTACCAATGACTAAATCAAGAACGAGACTCTGCCCAGGACGTACTCTCGTAATCAAGACACATGATGAATATCACGTATCACATGATACGAGAGCAGATGAGTGAGACGAGAAAGTTGCCTTCACTCTTCGAATATAGAACTCAAGGAATTATAATGAGTAATACTGAAATCTTACCCACAATCTGACCGCCTTCGGCCAACCTCTGCTCTAATACTCTAAATTCTTCTTGCCTTTGTCCCTACCTTTCCTGGCCCTGATGTCCAACCTGATGTTGCGCTTGTCGGTATATCTGAGCTTACGTCAGTAATGGGCGCTGGGCTAGTGGCCTCACTGCTAGTGCTGGCCCTTGATACGGTGCTGCCTCTGGAGCTGGCAACGCCAGAAACCGTTGAGCTGGCCCTCCTGGCCTCTACATCATAGGACAATTGGCAATCCTATGGTCCGGACTGCCACACCTCAAGCATAATCCATTAGCTGAACGACACACATCCCTAGTGTGCCCTCCCTTACCACAGTAAGTGCAACCCACTGGTGCTTCCTGACGCTACTGCTGGTTCCTCTGTTGCTGCTGTCGAACTGGTACAGTCACAGTTGTCGTGACTGGTGCTTCATCACGAATACGGACGCCAGATGCTGGTGCTGACGTCCGAGGTACTGCTCCTCCCCCAGCACTCTGCGTATGAGACCTCTTCTGGCCCCCAGTCCTTGCTGATAACCTTTGAATAGTAAGCTCGTGCCTCCGAGCCGCCGTCAATACTGCATCGAATGTCTGGTAGTCGTGCCCCTCGACCAGCTGCAAAATCTCTAGGTGAAGTCCCTGCTGGAACCTCATTGCTCTCTCTGGCTCTGTCGCCACCATCATCCGAGCAAACCTACTTAACCTGCAGAACTCCGCTGCATAACCATCCACCGTCTTACCAGCCTGCTTGAGACTGATAAACCTCTGCTGTAGCTTATATCGCGCTACCACGCCAAAGTACTTAGCCTTGAATCTGGTACTGAAGCTATCCCAGGGAACAGGATGCCTCATTCCAACCTCTTTCGATGCCCACCAATCGCGGGCGAGATCCTGAAGTAAAAGTCTGACCTGGTCAACCTTCTCTTCTGCTGGAACCTTTGCTGCGATCAATATGGCCTCTGTATCCTGAAGCCAAGCATCCGCCGTGATGGCATCCTCCGTGCCGTCAAAATATCTCGGGTTAAGTCGATAAAACCTTCCGGACGCTCCTGAATCATTTCTGACACTTCTCTCAAGGACTAATTGCAACCCCTGATTCTGTAGCACATTCTGTTCTTGCTGCCGGGTTTGTTGTTGCTGTTGGGCTGCCGTCTGGCGTTGCTGGGTCTCTAATAACCCTCTAATAATCTGCAATAGTGCCGGTGCATCTAGTGCTACTGGTACTACCGGCATCACTGGAGGTACGGGATCCTCTGGCCTCTGCGGCTCAACTGGCTCATGTTCGATAACATTCTCGATGTGAATCTGTCCAGGTAGAGGGGCTACCCCTTGCTGATCTCCAACTGGTCCCTGATCTACTGGATTCTCTCCCATGTCGGCTTCTCCGATAGCCGAGAATGATGTGCCCCTAAAGAAAAGGATACAAGGTATCAAAAGATAGGACGGGAAAGAATCGAGGATGACAATCAAGTTGGCAATCAAGGTGGAAGAAAGAGAAAATGAATCAGGAGATCAAAAGGAACATGTTTTGATTGAGACTCCTATAATCGCAACACCCCACAAGTCTGAAAAACAGACCTGTATGGGCCACCAATAAAACCTTGTCACGCCCCAGTACCAGAATACTGAGACGGACTAGGCCAGCTACACGGTATGAGGTATATAAACGTCATACGGCGATCGTGGCTGTCGAGAGACTAGGGGGTGTATGCTACAATCAGGTCTCATATGGTCCCACAGAGCATCTATGTCTCAATCAATCAAAACAAGAAGCAGTAAATAATGATCATATAAGACAAAGCAGTAAGGCGTCCCTGACGCTTCATCAAAATGATTCATGAGTCTAGCTATATAAAATGATGAGCTAGTTCAGAGAGTCAATAGTACATAACTATAGTCAGCTGCAGTCTGATTTAATTATAATTATGCAAAGGAAACTAGTATCCAGAACTGTCGGATAAACAAGTGCCGGTGGCTAAACGCCAAGTACAAAATAGAAGATATCAGATCGGTGAAGAAGAAACCCACTCATGGTCCCTGGCGCCCATATTCCTGGTGTGCACCATTGTTCGGGTGGAAAGCTGGATCCTTTGGAGCTGCTACGAAATCTGGCCAAACAAAATCAGTGGGGTCAGGCCCCGAATAGCAAGTACCATAAGGGAGCACAAAAGAGTGAGATAAATCCAATAAGTTAAATAAGACCTGATTCACGAGTTATAGGCTTATACCATATCATCGAGACAATACGACACCCTTACAACCAAACAAGGACAAACGGTGCCAATATCGTGCCGAGATAAGATATATCCTATAACCATGGGCAGGTAAAAAGGGATTCTGATCGCGACTTTGGTCCATAGTCTATCGCAGCACAATAGCCCAACCCAACAACCAAACAAGGACAAGGGTTGGACCACGCACCATGATAGTCCATGTTCCTCAGTTGCTAACAGAAGAAAACATATCACAAACAAGTCAGCTTACAAGTGGCCAATCAATCCTACGGCTTTCTATGATGTGCCTGGGTTATCCCAGTAATGCAATATATATATATATATAGGAATCCTCAGATCATATCGCATTCCAGCAGGGCTAGCCAAACCATTATATACAAGCAAGCACGAAATGCACCGGTCCCTCGAAAGGCCATCGCGCTAGAATAAGCGGTAATGGTTCCAGCTCTCCTATAGGAAGAGCTGGCTCGGCAGTCACAAATCAGATACTGTACTCCACTAGTGCGGATGACTATACAGTATCCGAGGCAGCCAACCCGACGCGCCAAGATGGGACCCAGGGCGGCTGGTGACGTACGATCTCGAGATTCTGTTCCCTTCCAATGCTTCTACCAATTTAAGTTGCTTAGATTAACCCTATCTCGATATTGGAATTACATGTCGTGGTCACATGGTCATCCTCCTATATGTCGTACCATAGTACGTGTACCCTAAGTATGAATCCACATCGGTTCAATCTAGATCCATGCTTAGTGTAATGCATCAAACAACAACCATTTTACCACGACACTATTACTGACCAATTACCATGACTGTGCTGGAAGGTACACATGTATTGACATATAACACGAATGATCACTTAGCACGTAGAGTCACACCTCAGTGCACTCGTTAAAATGGCACCGCAGTGCATACTAATATTGTATCTCAATACACACTTATTATAGGTACCAGCACGCATACAGGTAATCAGGTCAGGAACATGGTCAAGTCAAGAAGTCATGTGGACCCCTCGTGACATAAAAGTCACATATAAATTCAGGTTAAAGTGAGACATGAAGGTCATTGAAGCCAAGACAAAGATCTACAACTTTTATGTTGGAGGTTTGGAGAAATTCTGGCCACAATTCAGCCAAATAGGACTTAAAATAGCCAAAAACAGCCAAAATAGGCACTATACGGCACTATTCAGCACTATACGGCACTATTCAGCATCCTTATGCGGCTCAGCACTATGCAGCACTATGCATCATCCTTATGCGGCTCGGCACTATGTAGTACTATGCAGCACTATGCAGCATCCCTATACGGCTCGGCACTATGCAGCACTATGCAGCGCTATGCATCATCCTTATGCGGCTCGGCACTATGCAGCACTATGCATCATCCTTATGCGGCTCGGCACTATACAGCACTATGCAGCACTATGCATCATCCTTATACGGCTCGGCACTATGCAGCACTATGCAGCATCCTTATGCGGCTCGGCACTATGCAGCACTATGCATCATCCTTATGCGGCTCGGCACTATGTAGCACTATGCATCATCCTTATGCGGCTCGGCACTATGCAGCACTATGCATAACTATGCAGCATCCTTATGCGGCTCGGCACTATGCAGCACTATACAGGATCCTTATGCGGCTCGGCACTATGCAGCACTATGCATCATCCTTATGTGGCTCGGCACTATTCATCGTCCCTGCCAGAATCAGGACAGATGAACATAGAAGTTTGACCAAAATTGTTTTGGCCATAGCTTCCTCAAAATAAGTCGAAATCTAACTTTTCAAATGTCAAAATTATGTAGAATCAAATTTCCTACAACATAGGACCATTAGTTTTCGAAAATAACCAAGTTTGATAGATCAAAACCATGAAAACTCATAGAACCCTAGTTTTAGAAACTTAGATCTACACCAAACTAGCCATTAAAATTAAAAACTCCAAGAACTAAACTTGTAGAGAATGAAGAGAAGAACAATATAGACAAATAATATCAAAAAAAAAATCAAAAAATGAAAATACAATAATCTGTCCATTTGGTGCAAGATGTACTTGCCTATTGGTTGGGAGGAAAAGAAATGAAAAGAGTGAATGAGGAGAGAGAGTGAGAAAGAGAATATATATAGGGGTTGAGTTGACTCAAAGAAACCCTAAGCTTAAGCATGCTCTTAACCTCATGACTAATGATATGTTAAATGCTACATGATACAACTAATTAAATTAATTAAATAAAATCCTAACCACAACACGGTTCAGAAATCTTATCATCGAAACAGTGAACCACGCCTACAACCAGACAAGGACAAGGGGTGGCACACTAATCCGCGACGAGATACTGTTCCATGCCATGGCCAGTTACAAATACAGGATAAATGTAATAAAGATACAGGTGCCAGATATCATATACATGAAAAATCAAAAATTTACGTATTCCGGAAACGGGGAGTGACACAAACAAACGTGGTAATAGTTGGGATAGATTCCTATCTTAAAATTTTTCAGAAATAAAAAAAAATATCGCGTACCAAACGCCCCCTAATTGTATCTTGTCTGGTCCGCCCCCTTAGGTCCCACCATAATAAAGAATGTTTAGACGTTCTAATTAGTTTATTTGAAAAAAAAAAGTTAGGGCGAAACGATCCGATTCAATCATTCAAAGTTAGCAACAGCTCTAGTTTAATTTTTAAGTTATCTTGATAAGGGTATACTACAAAGAAATAAACAAACATTCTTCTCTCCAAACTCGAAGTTTTCTTGTATTCGAACTCTTATGATGAAGATGACAACGATTATGAATCATAATTTTCAATTTTGAAGCGGTAGTAAGTATAAAAAAATTTACATACGTTTTTCTTTGACACATGATCTTGGCCTCATTGTCCACGGTAGCATCAAAAGTTTGTTTTAGTACATGTTCAAGAATGCAAAGGAAGAAAAGAAGTAGGATACTAGCGGATATTTGAAAGTCTGTTTTTGCATTCAAGATTGATTCATGTGAAAAAACAGACACTAACACTTAAGAGATAAAAATGTCGACTTTAATGAACTGAACTTGCAAGTTCTTATTATAGAAGACATTAGATCCATTTATGTGAAAATCAAATATTTAAAGATATCGAAGACCGCCATCAACGATTTAAAAAAGAAAAAGAAAAGATGGATCAAAGATCAAACTGAAGATAAAATTTATGTTTTACCCTTTCAACTTTTCTAAAAATAAATAAAAAGCAAAAAAAATTCTTTATTTTCATTAATTGTTTTTATTTTTCTTTTATACCACTGTTTTTCTTAAATAGTCCCAAGTCTAAACCCAAGTCCAATATATAGTACAAGTCCAAAATATGGTACATGTGCTTATTGAATTATCGGTAAGAACTTTCTCTTGGACAAAATCTCGTCCTTAGCAGCAAATTATGTGGATGTCACAAATTACAAATTTGCAAGGAGGAGATATCATTTCTTTCTAAATCCAGTAGGACAATTGTTTTTTCTTTTTCTTCCAGAAGCTAAGGATACTATATGAAAATTACCTCCAATAAACCATGGTAAAGTGCTTTGCGCATTGACCTAGATAGCATTCAATGTCATATACATATACCTGGTATGTAATTTCCTGTTTGAGAATTTAGATCAAATCTCTCGTTTCTATAAGAAGGGGACGTGGGCTGTTGGATTGTATCTCGGTTGAGCATTCAAATGAAGGATGACAACGGAGTTAGTAATTTAGTCCCACATCGATTAAGAGATGGGATCATGTGATGTAGATAATTGGGATTGGTCCAAATCTTATATGAGAATTCTCTTTTAAGACATACGGGCTCGATTCAATATCATACTTCATGGACCAACTCCGGTTCGGATCACACCGCGTTCCCAACCAGTGGTATCAGAGTCCATGATTACATGACTAATTTGGACGGCTCTAATTGGTTCGAGACAGATGATGTTAAACGTTCAAGGCTTGGTTCTGTGGTCGAACGGATCGAGATGACATGTTCAAATGGGGGAATGACAATGGAGTTGGTAATTTAGTCCCACATCGATTAGGAGGTGAGATCATGTGGTGTAGATAATTGGGATTGGTCCAGATCTTACATGAGAATTCTCTTTTAAGGCATATGAGCACAATTCAATATCATACCTCATGGGCCAACTCCGGTTCGAATCATACCGACGTTTCCAACATGGACCAGTTTATTTATTTATTTTTTATATTTTTAATATTCGATCCAGACTATACCCGTTTCACATCCAGCCCCATCCTAATTTGGACGGCTCTAATTGGTTCGAGACAGATGATGTTAAACGTTCAAGGCTTGGTTCTGTGGTCGAACGGATCGAGATGACATGTTCAAATGGGGGAATGACAATGGAGTTGGTAATTTAGTCCCACATCGATTAGGAGGTGAGATCATGTGGTGTAGATAATTGGGATTGGTCCAGATCTTACATGAGAATTCTCTTTTAAGGCATATGAGCACAATTCAATATCATACCTCATGGGCCAACTCCGGTTCGAATCATACCGACGTTTCCAACATGGACCAGTTTATTTATTTATTTTTTATATTTTTAATATTCGATCCAGACTATACCCGTTTCACATCCAGCCCCATCCTAATTTGGACGGCTCTAATTGGTTCGAGACAGATGATGTTAAACGTTCAAGGCTTGGTTCTGTGGTCGAACGGATCGAGATGACATGTTCAAATGGGGGAATGACAATGGAGTTGGTAATTTAGTCCCACATCGATTAGGAGGTGAGATCATGTGGTGTAGATAATTGGGATTGGTCCAGATCTTACATGTGAATTCTCTTTTAAGGCATATGAGCACAATTCAATATCATACCTCATGGGCCAACTCCGGTTCGAATCATACCGACGTTTCCAACATGGACCAGTTTATTTATTTATTTTTTATATTTTTAATATTCGATCCAGACTATACCCGTTTCACATCCAGCCCCATCCTAGTTAGCGAAGACCATCTCAGACCGGATTGTGGACCTGGCTAAATTCGGAGTTTTGGTCTTCAGCCAACCGGACCGGCCTTCAGTTCCTGACTGGGTTGGCCCGACCCAATTCAGTTCTGGTCGACAAATCAATCAACTATGAGTCCGGATCGGTCCGGTCCGGCCCGGCTCGGCCTGGCCGACTTCATACCTGGAGTTACATGGACATCCTTTAGACAACCCCCCCCCCCCCCCCCCCCCCCCCCCCCCCCATGAATTGTCTTTTTTGCTTGGAAAATTCTTGCTGAACAGAGTGACGGACCGTGGATCAAACTGTGGATCACATGTCGTCCTTATTGGCCGAAGTCAAACCCGCAGAAGTTAGTCCTCTGCTAATGTCAGCCTCCAAAACCGACCAATGGGAGGATACCCCCCCCCCCCCCCCCCTCCCCCACCCCCCCATGAATTGTCTTTTTTGCTTGGAAAATTCTTGCTGAACAGAGTGACGGACCGTGGATCAAACTGTGGATCACATGTCGTCCTTATTGGCCGAAGTCAAACCCGCAGAAGTTAGTCCTCTGCTAATGTCAGCCTCCAAAATCGACCAATGGGAGGATACCCCCCCCCCCCCCCCCCCCCCCCCCCCCCCCCCCCCCCCCCCCCCCCCCCCCCCAAAAAAAAAATAGAAGCATTGTTTTTGAAATGCTTAAAAAAACAACTAACGGCCGTCTGTGCAAATGAAGATTGAGGTTGTTTCTTTACTCCCATGTATATGTTAAATCTGACAAAACAAAGTTTGTTTTTGTGTCATATATGGCTCTTTCTCATTGAGTGGTTTGACTCGAAAAAGAAATATATACGTATGATTAGTCGGCAGAGATTGATTATTCGATACATAAATGTAAGGCCAAGCACCGCAAATGTGCAGTATATATAGCTACAAGTGGACAACGTTCCTGAGAGTATTGGCTTCTAAAAACATGCAGAAAAATTAAGCCATGGGTACATGACAGCAAGAGAAGTACAGAGACCATGGGCTCCATCCCCCTCTTGCTTAATTTTGTCTACTTCTGAGAGAAACTGGGTTTAGTTTTACTTTAGTTATGGGGTGACCAACCAATCTTCCATTATAGTAATACAAAGAGAGAAGAAAGTTGAATAATACAAAAGCACCTCAATTAAGCTCCAACAGCTTGTAGGTTCTTTTTTTAAATAAAAATATAAGATTTAAAATGTTATCAAAACCAAAGTGAAAGCAAACTGCTATTTCAATGGCATTAACATTTTGTGTTTTGAAAAAACAATTTTTGAATTACTTTTTCTTTTTCATCGTGTTAAAGAAGAGGACAAGTTATACAAACAACTTTGCTCTATGAACCGAATGGGGGTACCGCAGCTCAAACCGAGCTGACGTGTCCCCCTCTCATTGGATGGGTGGGGGCAGGCGGCCCCACGTTAGAGGGGGGGGGGGGGGGGGGGGGGGGGAGGGTTGGGGGTGTAGCCAATTGGGGGGGGACACGTCAGCGTTCTTTTTTGATCAGGGCTGTCCAAGTGACAGTTTTCCATTATTTACAAGTTTGCCACCGAAAAAATTACTCATGACTATCCAAGTGGTAGGTATAAAAGTTAACCCTTTAAATTTTTTTTTCTTCTTCCTTACTCTCCATTCTCTCTTCCTCTTTCTTCTCCAAACCCTAGGTCTGGTCCCCACACTTTTTTCAACCCCACATTTCTCCAAACCCTAGAAGATTCCCCAAGGAAGATTCTTAGAATATTCGGTACGATAACGTCCGCTAAACGACAAAATTTCTGAGGTTATTTTTTTTGAAGTAATCTTATATTTTGTCCCAATGTAGAAATTATGGAAGAAAGTGGATCATCACGTCTATCAATCGAGGAACCCGGATCTTCCGAACAACACAACGAAACACCCGAAGAACTCTCGGTAAATTTTTGACCGACTGCTACGCATTCGACTGTACAACAGGACTGCCAGACTTTTTGGCAGTCCATAGAACATGAAGGACCCATATTATGCGGCAGTCTATTTGTAGAACTAGTGTAAAATAGGACTGCCGTAAACATGGCAGTCCAAGAAGTAACGAGGACTGCCAGATTATGCGGCAGTCTATATGTAGAAATACTGTACAGTTGGACTGCCAGACTTTCCGGCAGTCCATAAAACACGTATGACTGCCACATAACTCGGCAGTCTATGTGTAGAACTAGTGTTAAATAGGACTGCCAGACTTTCTGGCAGTCTATAAAACACGAAGGACTGCCACAAAACTCGGCAGTCTATGTGTAGAACTAGTGTAAAACAGGACTGCCAGACTTTCTGGCAGTCTATAAAATACGATGGACTGCCAGAATATCTGGCAGTCCTGTTGTACAGTCCTGAAGGAATGACAATTTTTCTTGACAGTCTTGAAGTTGTTGATATTGTAATTTTGGTTGTAATTGTGATTGGCAATTTTTTTTGAAATTAAATGTAGGGCCTACCACCTCCTATTTCCATTGACATGAGTAATATATTCTCAACGGGTGTCGCATTTGAATCTTATGAAGAAGCATTAGAATGGTGCAGACAAGTTGGAAGGCAAGCAAACACAGTCCTTGTCATTTCAAGGTCATTACGAGGCTCGTCGTGTCGTAAAACTGCTGATCTTGGATGCGAAAGAGGTGGGACATTTAGGCTTCATCGAAGGAAAGAAGAATGTGCCCAGAAAAAAGTCCCGGAGAAGGCGGTAGGGTCCAGAAAGTGTGGTTGTCCTTTCAAGATTGTGCTTGTCTCAAGAAATGATGGAAAGTGGACAGTTGATGTCAGAAATGGGATGCACAATCATACGGTGGCGGAGACACTTACCGGTCATCCCTATGCCGGAAGGTTGAACGAACAGGAGAAGAAGTTAGTTGAAGAATTGTCCTGCTTCAAAGTTGGCCCGAAGCAAATTTATTTCGCGGTGCGCCAGAAGAATGAACAGAACAAGTCAACAATGAGGACAATCTACAATGCACTCTCGAGATCGAGGACAAATACCCTAAGAGGAAGAATGGCGATGCAACAAGTTTTGAAGTTACTTGTCGACAATCACTATGTGGAGTACCATAGAAGACATCCGTCGTCCAATAAAATTACCTCTATGTTTTGGGCGCATCCGGAGTGTACGCATTTGGCACGGTCCTTTGTCGATGTCTTGGTGGCTGATTGCACGTACAAGACTAACAAATTCAAGATGCCACTCTTCCACATTGTCGGCTTCACGTCAACGGGTAAATCATTTTCAGTTGCATTTTATTTCTGGAAGAATGAAACAGTAGATGACTATACATGGGCATTGAACAAATTGAAGACACTTTACACTGGACACAAAGAGCCGTCTGTTTTTGTCACCGATCGAGAATATGCATTGATGAATGCTATAGATATCGTATTTCCTCATGCTCGTAGACTACTATGTACATGGCATATTAATCAAAATATTCAAGCACAATGCAAGAGCAGGTTTGAAAAAGTAGACGGCAAACTTGATATTGACCGCTTCACAGAATTCTACGACGATTGGGGCCTTGTTTGGCGAGCAAGTACTGTAGACGCTTTTGACAAAGCGTGGTTGGAGTTCAAAGAGAAGTGGAAAAGTAGCAACAAGCCATGTATATCTTATATCAAAGACACATGGGTTGATCCATTTAAAGAAGATTTTGTCTTATATGGACGAATAAGGTGAAGCATTACGGTACGACCACTACAAACCGTGCCGAAGGTTCACACTCAAAACTGAAAAAATATATACATTCATCGGTCGGCAGTTTTGTGTCAGTTTGGCAGTCGATTAATCTAATGACCAACTCGACGGTGAACGAGATCAAGGCTTCATTTCAGATGAGCCTGAATATTGTAAAGAACGAACATAGGAAAGAGAAGCTTTTGTCTGATTTAATCCATGTATTGTCTCACTATGCTTTGGGGTTTATATTTGATGAGATTGGCAAATTCAGTTGGTGTTGATACCGAAGAATGAGGTTGTACACATCGACATTCTCTCGGCCTTCCTTGTGCTCATGAGATCAACGAATATCGACGTCAAGGCAGACCTATTCCAGTAGTGGTCGTTGATCAACGTTGGAGACAATTGTCAGTTACACCGATAGTTTTGTCACATTTTGTAAGTAGAAACAAGGATAAACATTTATGTCTATACCGAAGAATGTGGTTGTAAAAAGAAATATAAATATTTGGTCCTACGCCGATGTTTATATCTTTGGTCCTACTCAGATACACTATTTTACATCATTTTGTAAAGAAGAAGAAGGAAGTTTATTTTGGTATGACATTTGAGTATCACATTTACAGTTGAGTATCACATTTATATTTGAGTATGACTATTTAAACTTGCTGTGAACAAGGACTGTCCAGGAAACTGGGCAGTCCTTGTTCACAGCAAGTTCTTACCAGGACTGCCCAGAACTCTGGCAGTCCATCATGAATGAAGGGCTGCCATAGAACTGGGCAGTCCAGGTTTAAACTTGCTGTGAACAAGGACTGCCCAGTTTCCTGGGTAGTCCTTGTTCACAGCAAGTTCTAACTTTGACTGCCCAGAACTCTGGCAGTCCATCGTGAATGAAGGACTGCCAGAGAACTGGGCAGTCCTAGTTAGAACTTGCTGTGAACAAGGACTGCCTGGGCAGTCCTTGTTCACAACAAGTTCTAAGTAGGACTGCCCAGATCTCGGGCAGTCCATCGTGAATGAAGGACTGCCAAGGAACTGGGTAGTCCAAGTTAGAACTTGCTGTGAACAAGGACTGCCCAGTTTCCTGGGCAGTCCTTGTTCACAGCAAGTTCTAACTTGGACTGCCGAGTTCTCTGGTAGTCCTTCATTCACGATGGACTGTCAGAGTTTTGGGCAGTCCTACTTAGAACTTGCAATATTCAGGAAACATCTGTAGGTGTTCGACATTACGTATTCAAAACCTATTACAACAAAAGCATATTACAACAAAATGATACGGGAGTTCGACATTAAGTATTCAAAACCTATTACAACAAAAGCATAATACAACAAAATGATACGGGAGTTCGACATTAAGTATTCAAAACATATTACAACCAAGACGTCAACAAGTATTTGAAACATAGTTCAACAAAAGTGGTACACAAATTGTTCAAACAAGTACAACCAAGTCATTTTTTCTCATGACGCATCTTAGTCCGTCGCTCGTTTTCGAGAAACGGATAGTCCGATGCAATATTCTGCATCTGGTTAGCAACGTCGACGTAGTTTTCTCCCTTGCACAGCACGAGACTTTTCCCCAAGTTTCTTACTTTCGAAGCCTAAAAGAAAAATTAAGGGTCCAAATTAGCCAGGTTACTATATTGGTAAACATTAATTCGAAAAACTACTACTTGCCATCTTTTGCAGTACGTCAAGCAGGCCTGTCCTGTTTGGTAGAGGAGCAGCTACCGGCACTTCATCACCTCGCGTATCTGGATTCAACATCATACCATGTCCGACCTCTACATAATAATTCATATATTCATCAGTACAATCACACATCTGCTCTACCGGACGTCGTAAAGTTTCACCAACTACGTGACGTTGTCACTCAGTGAAGAAGTAAGAGCCCCAACGGCAGTCCGGCGGGACATAGGTTGATGCTTTGTTCCCTTTTGAAGAAGTCCTCAAATTCAAAGTGCCCGGTATAGTTTGCACGTAGCCAAACTGACGAAGCACTCTGTCTGGCATATGAGGCTCCTCAATTTCTTGACAGGATATCAGACCTTGAAATAGTAAAACTCCTTGCAATGGGCGAGAACTATTTCGAAGATCCTTATATGGATGCCAAATAATCTACATCATAGTATATGTAATCAAGACCAAAGAAGTTACTATTTTACACTAGAATGAAATCCTAAGTAAATGAAAATTTAAGTTAGCATTGTCTCACATCCTTTTCGTTCATATCTTCAAGTGCGATACGGAGGAAAGCTAAAGTATGCGGATGTCTGCTATCTATCTTAACTGGATTCTACTTGCACATCCTAAGTAGCTGCTCATCATAGTCTTTGTTAAGAGTAGCCCTCTTTAGCATCGGGAAATGTTCGTATATCCATGCCTGTACATGAAATGTAGATGACACACATATTAATCGACCAAATTTTATTTAAACCATAAACAAAGTACGATTTACTTGACTCACATGGAGCAGAGTTTGATAACCAGCTATAGTCTTCGATCCGACTCTAGATGCAGTGCCAAGTTCGCGGTAGAGATAAGCTAGTATACCGCTTCCAAAGGATATTTGATCCACAGTGCCTAAGTTCATAAAATTGTTCACATATTTGGCGTGAATCGAGATTTCGGACTTGTCCGGAATGCAGACGGCTCCCAAGATGAAATACATGTATGCCCGGGCCACTACATCGTCATTGGCGTCGTCCTCATTGTCATCTTCATCGTCATCATCATCAATGTGTGTATTCCTAAGAAAACTTAAAGGAACTCCGTACAACTTCTTAAACTCGGGGAGACTAACAAAATTCTCTGCCTCAATACCGAGTGCATTGGCGACCAATTCTACCATCTCGTCATACATCTCAAAGTCGCCCGTAGAATAATTCATCAGCATTGGACGACCATCAACTCTAAGTCCCAAAATGTGGTGGACGTCGTCGAGGGTGATCGTTAACTCCCCGGAAGAGAAATGGAAACTGTTTGTTTCGGGATGCCACCGCTCCACAAACGCAAAGATCAGTGCGTGATCCAAGATCTTATACGAGTGTTTCGTAATATGCTGCAACCCAGTGGGAATGATTTTGGCCTTCACACCTTCTTTCAAATTGTCAAAATCCCATGTACTGCACATCTTAGCGTGGTTAATGACCCACAAGATTCGCGAGCTTTTCTGAAAATAAAATAAGATAAAGAATATATAAATATAAAATGTAACTACTATTTTCAAAAGTCAATTTAAATCTAAGGTAATGAACTTGCCAGATCCTTCCAAATTTGGTAAGATATGTGGTTAGGCAGAGACGTCAATAGTGAGCAACCGATTGGGCTCCCTTCCCGATCAGCTCTATCAGAAGCGGCCTTCGCGTGAGAAGGTCCGTAACCATCGTCCCTCCCTCTATGAACAATAGACAAATCATTATCGGAGGAGGAAGAATCAGGACGAGTCTTCTGTTGCTTCGATTTACTTGCAACGCGTTTGGTTCGACGTGGTACAGTCTGAGAGGGTGTCGTCGGTTCTCTTATCGTTATTGGTTTTTCACGAACCCGCTCAGCTTCACGTGCCTTCCGCTCTGATGCAGTAGGACATTTTTTTTCACCCTCGACGTCAACGTCCTTCGTCTTCGGAGTCGGGTCGTGACTACAAATATTTAATATCAATCGATTAATACTTAGCAAACATCAAACACGACTCCCAATTCAGGACTGCCTCTCTTTCTGGCAGTGCTATGTACTGTTAGGACTGCCTGAAAAAGAGGCAGTCCACTTGTACAGCAAGTATAACACATGATGTAGTAACCTTGGGAATGTAGTGCTATTTAAATTCGTATTTTACTTGGAAATGTAGTAACCTTCCCTTAAACGATATTTCAGGATTTATTTAGACTATACTTGTGTATAAATATATTCGTAATAAGTAGGCATAGTGATTTATACATATTTCCCTCGATCTTGAATATTAGAAAAAATAGAGATTAAAGTTTATATTTCTTTTACCTTCAGTCATTTTCTCCATAATCATGATCATTTGTACAACTTTATCTTATACCTTTTCTAAATACCGCCATATCATAAGTTCGTATCTCTTCTATTCTTTTCCTTGGACCTAAGGAATTATTTTTAAAATAACTTCTCACTCAATTGTCTATTAAATCTTGAGTTAAGTTTTTGGATTCAAAAGTTTCCTCTCAATCGTTGAATATTGAATATCCGTGAAATAAGGATTATAAGATCCTTACTTATATTGACTTCGATCAATATTACCCTTCCTAACCAATTGTTTTTCCTTTCAAGAAGTTGATCTTATACTTGAAGAACAGATACCTGCATTTTATCTTTATCAACTTGTATGATATTTTAAACTCCTTTGATATTCTTGGGGATATAGTTGGAATAATTTCGAATACTTGTGATGGCAGACAGCCGCGCACTGTTGCCACTTATTTGACTTATGGAGATTGTAGGTTTACTGCAGCCAGCATCGCACTGGCGAGGCATGATCCCTAAGTTGAAGTAATTTCGAGTAAGTATAAGTTATCGAATATTGTCAAAGCTATAGCTTGGTCGTCCTATCTTCGTCCTTAAGTTGTTATGTCCTGATTGGATAGAGTTGATAGGGTATCCGTTACCGCAACATAGCTCAAGTTATGGAACCAAGGGTTTAATGCAGCAAGATGTACACTGGCGAGGCGTAAATCGTCGATAAACTGACTTCGAGTATGTTTACGAGTTTTGAATACTACAGAGACTACGTCTTATTAGCATATAACTATTAAGTTTTCCAATTGATTTGTGCTTATTCCTAGTCACAATCTTCTCAATAAACCGATAATTCTTCCTTCCTTACCCTTCTATTTTTCGGATTGTCATTTTTAATAAAATTTCGACTGGATTCCTAAATCTATCTAGATTTTTTATTCTAAACTCGTGCCTAGATAATTGTGGATAAATATTTTTAAGCCTATCAAAATAATTTTGGAGTTGACATCCTTGAACAATTTCGATCATGACTAGACCCCTTTTATTATATTTCAATCGAGTCAATTCGTATCCTTTTCTAGGTTTGATTCTATGATCAAGCCTACACAATCGTTCGTGTTAGAACGATTTTGGTTGGATCATCCTTAAATACCTTTTGATCACGGCCAAACTATTCGATTCTATCGTGCCTGACATCCTAAAATTCAATTCCATGATCGTGCCTAAATAATTTTGTTCAACTAGTTGTTCGTACCAAGATGAATTCAATTTTGATCGATCTTAGACCATTCTTATCGAGACTAAACCGTAACCGTGTCTATAATTTCAACTAAATCATAGCTATGGTTATACTTTCATTCCACCGTGATCATGACTATTGTGATCTTGTTCATGCTCGTACCAACTTTTAAGTTTTGATCATGCTTGGATGACTTGCATGCATCTTAGTTGTACCTAAGTGACTTTAACCATGCTTGGACTTTATCTAAATTTTGATCCTTGACCAGGCCTATATAATTCCAATAGTAGTTAGACGTACCTAACGACTCCTTGTTTAACTAATTCCATTTTGATTATATCCTCGACCACGGTAACTAGACCCTTTCGACTATACCTTAATCACGACCCGTGGTACCTTTTCTATTCACGATCTAACTCTTGATCATTGGTCATACCATTTTTTATTATATTCGTAATCATGACTAATCGTGTCCTTCAAATTTTGAGGAAGAAATTTTCTAAGGTGGGCAGAGCCTTCGATTGATGAATTGTCCATAAGGTTATTGTTAGCATTGTGTCAAGTTTTTTGAACATTTTAGAGCATTTTTAGAATTCAAAACCATAGCCAAAAATTCCAATACCAAACCATACCTATTCTCCTTCCATTTCCACCCTAGTTGATCAATGCTTTTATCATAGAATTTTTTTTATTATGAGCGGTTTCTCCTTTCTTCCCTCTTTCCTTTTATCTATTTTATTTTTCCTTAGCATAATCTTACCATCCTTTTTCGTCGATCAACCATGTTCGTCTATCTTTATAGTCATTAAATTCGAGGACGAATTTATTTCTAAGGTGGGTAGATTTGTAACTCCTCTTCCCGAATTTTCAAAAAATTTATTGTGTTTTCATCGATACTTTATGTATGATATTTTATGAATTAAATCTTTTACAAAAACTGGTTTTAATAAATATTATTGGAAGTGCTAATTGTATTTGAGGAGATAGTTATATATGTTTGAAAGACAAAAATATTTACTGACTTGTTTTTATAAAATGTACTTCTCGAAATATTTGATATAATATTATTATCATTCATTTTATTTTTCTTGATTTACTACAATGAGATTGAATAGTATTTTTGAATAAATTATTTTTGGATCAATAGTAGATTGATCAATCTATGACTAATAATTATGGTAAAGATTTTTCTAAATTAATTTATAGAATAATATACTTTATTTTATTGTATGGAACTAGCTGTTTAGTTATCATGATGAATGTTGAAACTAGTTGTATTAGATTAGTTTAAAAAGAATTTTAGTATCATCTTTGAATAATAAAGTTATTTAAATAGATTTTAGAATGATAAACGCATACTTTAAATTATTTCGGTTAAATCAAGTATTATATAGAAATACCATGAGTATTATTTGAATTAAGATTTGGAATATATTGATAAGCTTTAATTTATTGGTATAAATTAATATTTGGATCTTAAGTGATATAGTTAAATTGAATGATCTCTTAAATTAGTTATTCCTAAACGGCTTCTAAACCATATACACAGAAGATATATGCTTATCTGACCAGCTAGTATGGGAACCCTAATCATATATGTATATATACATAATAATCATAAGCATGAATAGAAGTCCATCCCGTTCATCCCCTCCACGCCGCTACTCCATCGAGCCACCTTCACTTCCTTTCCCGGCCAAAAAATTGATTACTACCACCCCTCTCCTCTATCTCCGACTCCTCTGTAGCCAACGCTACCACGCCATGGCGAGCAGCAGCCATGACCAGCACCGCCCTCCTCAACCGTGAGGACCACCCGCAGCATCCAACCCGGCCGTCTCGTCGTGGTTTCCCCGTTCCCTGCTTTCCCGACCATGAGTTCCTCATCCACCGTCATCTCCAGCACAGCCAACACCAGGTCCATACCCACCACCACCAGCGTGTAAGACGTGTCCGAACCCGTGCGTCCGTGTCTTTCTCCATCTTATTCCATAAAGTTTATAGAGTACAAAACCAATACTGTGTCTGCCAATTTTGGACACATCGACCCAACCAACACCAATTCACCACGTACCTGCCGGCGGCGCTGACCACCGCAGCGCCATTGCCAACACCACCCACTGCTGAGTCGCCCGGCCGCCCCTCTATCTGCAATCGCCGGCGACTGCCTTCCCCGAAGTGCTGTACCTCGGCACGGTGGCCGTTTCGTCGATCTCAGCCCAGACGCCGCTCGGTAGTAGACTACTATCCAGCAGCACAACCCACCGCCATCACCTCCATTAGCACTGGTCACCTCGCCGTGAGCGGATCCCCCAACCCGCTCTGCCAGACTCCGCTGAAGTCCATGCCAACGCACGTACAGACTCTCGATGCGAGATGTTGGACGACACAGCACCGCCAACGGTCGGCCAGGTCTGTGCATCAACGCCCACCTCCGCACGCAGCGCATCGTGGCCGAGCGACGACCAGTTGACCTCCTCCACCGCACCAGAGGCCGCCGCCCGAGGATTACGCCGACCGCCGGGTTCTCGTCGACCCCGCCGACGTGCCATCCTCCGAGACCACTCCTCGCCGAGCCACCCTGCTTCGTGCGCGGTGTGCTGTCGTCGACGGCGAAGCGACGTCGTCCGCCACCAGCTGCGCCGCCGTCGCCTCGAGCCAATAAACCCTCGGTAAGCCTGGACACCTCCTCCCGTTTCCTCACTCTTCATTCCTCTCTTTCTCTCTAAAGTCCTCTCTCTGTTCCTTTCTATTGAAGGAATGATTAGTATTTATGGGTATTATTTATAAGTAATATATTATATATGCAGTGAGTAGAAAGAAAGATGATGGGTAAAGTGCAAAAAACCCCTCGTTAGATGTATACCTTTTGCAATAAAAGACCTTTTAGTCATGTTTTGCAGTTAAAGACTCCCGCAATTAGTGACTTGCTCGGAATAGGACCTCCCGTCTGAGAGCCGTTGGAAACAACCGTTACTCTCCAAAATTTTTGAAAACTTTTAAGGAAACACCCAAAATACTCTTTACATTTGATCTATTTAAGGCTGAGGATGTTTGGGGCTTGGGAGAAGAGAACGGTCGGGGCTTCCATATTAGCTTGTCGCCACAGTTGCTTGGGGGTTGTACACAAGCCTTAATTTTTTTTTTTGATATTTTCAGTTCTTTCATTTTTGCTAATTTATTTCCAAAGTAATTTGTTCTCTTTTATAATTTTTTTTCCGAACAGATTAATCCAAAGTCGAAGTTATGCCTTCTAGCTCGCAATCTTCGTTCTCACGACATTCAAGTAGAAATCGAGGGAAATTTATTTACTGCCATTGTTGATCAATTAGTCCATTGAAGACTTCGTGGACGCAAGCAAACCCTGGAAGAAGATTCTATGGGTGTGTAAATTTTTTAACAAGTTCTTGTGGATTTCTACTATGGGAGGATGATAAACTTCCAGAGTACTATTAGACTCTAATGTGGAATTTAATGAAAGAATTAAAGGAGCATCGAAGCCAACGTTTAATTTCTTCTAGAGAAGCGACAGTGGCGATGACGACAAGTGAACGAAGACCATACTTCACCATGCATATTTTGCAATTTGTTTTTGGTTTTGTAACGTGCATAGTTATGTTTAAAAATTTTGTATGACGATTGCAATTGTTGAATGAAGTAAGCTATGTGGAAAAAATGTTGGTGACATTGTTAGCATACTTCAGTGGCATAAACTGAATCTGAGAGTTCATATAAAATGAAGAGAGTTCATATAAACTGCAGTAAGCACATAAAGTTCTTGTAACAAAAAAGTTTGGCTCTGCATAAGCACATAAATCTTTAGTAAGCACATATAAAATGAAGAGAGTTTGGCTCTGCAATAAGCATAAATCTTCAGTAAGCACAATGTTAACAAAAAAGTTTGGCTCTGCAGGAAGCATATAAACTGCAGTAAGTTCATATAAACTGCAGTAAGCACATATAAAATGAAGAGAGAAGTTAAAAACTACATAAGCACATATTAACTGCATAAGCACATAAATCTTCAACACATTTTAAGCACATAAATCTTTCAACAAAGAAGTTAAAAACTGCAGTATACATTCAGACACATCTTTAACACATATAAACTGCATAAGCACATAAACCTTTCAACAAAGAAGAAAATCTTCAACAAGCCAAACTGCAGATAAGTATCCAACACATAAAGTATACATTGAGACCAACATCCAAACTGCAAACTGCAGATAAGTGGTACCCCAGTCAAGTTAATGCTTGCCCAATAATCATCATCCATCTTCATTTCCATCTCTATAGTTGCTTCACTAAAATCAGTAATATGTGTCTCATAATCATTGTAATCAATAAGTGACTCATCGAGCTTCCCTAATACATAAAATTTGAGAAGACATGGCTCTGAAAACTTTACAAAGCAGCTCATTATATCATTGTCACCCAATAATTGTGTCTTCCTTCCATCCACAGGGTCATAGAAGTAAACTTCACAGGGAGCCTGCACCCCAGCACTTGCACATAGGCCATCAAGGTCAAACCAACAGAATTCATCACTAAGAATAAATTCTTTCAGTTCCAATACTACACCATCAACGTATTTGTCACCAACATCAAAGTGACCCCCAACATACATGTGAAGAGCATAATTTGTACCAAACATGTTGTGTTAAAACCTGTACACAATTACATACAGTTACCATTTTCACACTTACAAACATAATTAGAGTTTTTTGTCCACAAACTAGGGTTTTTTTTTCCCAAACTAGGGTTTTTTTGTCCACAAACTAGGGTTTTTCTCCTAAAGTCTTCCCAAACTAGGGTTTTTTTCCCCATAATTCCTCGTCACGAACAAAATTCTCCTCACAAACAAAATTTTTTCGTGCAAAATTAGGGTTGTCACACCAAAAAAGGGTTACAAACGAAATTAGGGTTTACGAGTATACCTGAATCTCGAAACTGGATTCACGAACCTCCGTCTTCGAATCACGAACCTCTTCTCCTCCGTCTTCGAATCACGAACCTCTTCTTCTCCGTCGGCGAATTACGTCGAACTGGAAGAGAGCTTAACCGTGGAATTGGAAAGAAGAAAATTAATCTAATGGGGGGTTTACCCTATATTAGGGAGGGTATAACGGTCAGTTTAATCGAGATATAACGTCCGTTACACATAATTCTGAATTAGAGGGTCTTATGAGCATTTCTCAAACATTTAGGAATATTAAGAGCGTCGGGTCTTTTATTGCAAAAGGTATACATCTAACGAGGGGTTTTTTTGCACTTTACCCAAGAAAGATTGATATTATTTTGATTAACTTTCTCTCTAATGATTACTGTCTCTCTCTCATTAATGAACCTTCAGCAAAACCAAGGAAGGGAGAGAGGGATGGATAGTGTTTGGGAAAGGAGCTCATGTTACTTGTACAGTAAAGTACATATAAGTATCAATGATATCTAACAGTACTTGTATTAGTTATGGTATCTTTTTAGTATGTATTAGTATTAGTACGTATATGTATATTGTAAAATACAATATTTTTATGACTGTTGTTACTATTATTATTAATAATATTTTGTTATAATTATAATTATAATTATTTTGGTTATTTTTGGATGATTGGACTTTTAGATTTGGCATCCATGTTTAAAGGTACATAATAATATTAGGCTTTATATTTAAAATAGCTGGGTTCATGTTATATAAATAGTTTGAGATTTCTATAAACTTATACACTATATATTGAAATTTTGCAAAAAAAAGAAGAAGTCTATGTATATGTGTATGTGTATATTTTAAAATATGGGCTTTATTAGTTTGGGCTTCCGGCCCAATAGAAATATTGGGCCAGGATTAATAGAATATTTGGATTTAACTTATAGATATAGTTTTGAGCGTGGGACCTAGTATAAATATACTATGAATAATATAAATACATTTTTAATATCTTCTTGAAATGTGTTTTAAATATATACAAATATTTTAGCCATTAGTCCATATATTAATGATGGTTTTGAATAAATAGATTTGGACCTATACATGTATATTTTAAATAAGTTTATTTGGGCTATATGTTTTTGGATATAGAAGCATTAAAACAATTATTATATTATTTATTTTTCTATTTTAAATATATCTTTTTAGCCTAAAATTTATATTTAATAAAGACTAGATTTTTAGCCCTAAATGGTTATTATTCTCCTACAAATATTTTTGGACTAAATAAACATAGTTTTCCAAGTATTATTCCAAAATAGTATATGTATTTATTTGTGCCATCTCCTATGAATATCCAACCATTGATCGCGACTAATTGTTTCCATAATTCTTGTGACCTTGGACTCTTTCATATCCACCTAGGCTAACTGGACTATGCTGGACCCAACAAGATGGTTTGTTTTACCATCTAAGGACCTCAGGCAAGTGCACTTTCTGATTGCTTTTGATTCATAGTAGTCTTTTCATTTCATGTTTATATATATATCTTGCTGCTTGTTGACACGCTCGTCACAGGGAATGGTCGGGAGGGAAAATATCTTAGTAGACATGTGGACTACCCAGAAATATCCCCAAAATGTCTATTCTTGAACGATAGCAGCTGCACACGACACGTGCAGCGTGTCGGATTTACCCCCTAGCCGTTCACATGTCGAAAAGGATATTTCACACCACCTAGGTAGATGTCTTTTATTTTTTATTTTCTTCTCCACCGTGCCATATCATTAGTACTTTCCAGTTTTTATATCTCATATGCTATTTTCATGTCTTGTTAATTCTATTGTGTTTTCGCATTGCCGTCGGTTTGTGTACTTGTTCCAATCCTGACTGGAAACCAACATTTTTCAGGTTAGCTGTGACTTCACTTAGCTTGGGAGCTACGGGTGTACTTGCAAACAGAAACCTAGAAGTAGATAGCCATTGTATCATTTTCATAAATTGTGAGAACTTGTATTTTCTTTAAATTTAAATGTTATAACTGTTATAATAAACTTAGAAATGTGAATGAGCAGCAAATATTATATTTTGTGATTTTGAGCATTTATTTCTTGCGGGATTGACAGCGTTCTACCGCCGACTCTGCGACGTAGGCCGGCTTGGACACGTCTCGTATCCAAAAAAGTGGGGTACGGGTCGTGACATTAAAACTACCACTCAACCCCTCCCCCTCCCCTCCTCCAGCCCCCCCCTTTCCGGCCACCACCCCCGCCCCCGCCCCTCTCCCGCCGTCCCGTCCGCACCCTCCCGCCCCGTTTGCACCCTCCCCCTCCGCCCCTCTCCCCCCCTCCCGCCCCGCCTGCACCCTCCCCCTCCTCCCCCCCGCTCCCCTCCACCCTCCGGCCACCCGCACCCCCCCTCCCGCTCCCTCCCCTCCCTCTCCCGCTGTCCTCCTTTCCCGACTCCACCATCGCCGGAGAGGAAGGGGGGGTGTCACTCTCCGTTCCCAGAATAAAGTATTTTATACGTGTACTTCTTGAATGTACTTATTCAATATTTATCATGCATTTATTCTGTATTTAAATTCTTCAATTTTGCGCTTATTAATTTTTTTGTATTTTATTTTCTGCTTTTTCTTGGCTCTTGGTTCATTTCGGTTCATGGGAAACCAACTTGGTTCGGTTTGGTTCAACATGGAAAGGAATGGATGGCTTGGATTTGGTGGAGAGAATGAATGGTGGAGATCCACTTGACCTTGATATAAA
Source organism: Iris pallida (assembly GCA_029216955.1). Lineage (NCBI taxonomy): Eukaryota > Viridiplantae > Streptophyta > Magnoliopsida > Asparagales > Iridaceae > Iris > Iris pallida. Next base: position 2,593,683 of record JANAVB010041819.1, on the reverse strand, counting down.
AGTTCTTCTTCCATTCTCTCTCTTCATTCATTCACATTTACTCCTCCACCAAACCCTAACCCATTTGGAGAGGCAAGTACATCTTGCACACCATGGGGGATTTCATGCATCCCCAATTATTTTAGTTTATGTTATTCATCTTCTCTTCCTCTACAAGTTTAGGTCTTGAAGTTCTTGATTTCAATGGATGGTTGGGTGTAGATCTAAGTTTTAAGTTTTGGTTTTCATAGTTTTGGTTTTCATATGAATTTAGGGTTTTGATCTATCAAACATTGTTGTTTTCGAAATTAAGTGGTTCCATGTTGTAGAGAATTTAATTCTACTAAAGTTTGGCTTTTGAAAAGTTAGATTTCGATTTATTTTGTGGAAGTTATGGCAAAAAGTATTTTAGTTCGTTCCTATATTCATCTGCAGCACGCACAGCATGTCGCAGTAGGCGCATATCATGTCGCACATGAGCCGCATTAAGGCGCATGTCGCAGTAGGCGCATGTTGCATGAGGCGCATGTCGCAGTAGGCGCATATCATGTCGCGCATGAGCCGCATTAAGGCACATGTCGCAGTAGGCGCATGTTGCATGAGGCGCATGTCGCAGTAGGCGCATATCATGTCGCGCATGAGCCACATTAAGGCGCATATCGCAGTAGGCGCATGTTGCATGAGGCGCATGTCGCAGTAGGCGCATATCATGTCGCGCATGAGCCGCATTAAGGCGCATGTCGCAGTAGGCGCATATCATGTCGTAGTTGAGCCACATGAGGCGCATGTCGCGGTAGGCGCATATCATGTCGCAGTTGAGCCACATGAGGCGCATGTCGCGATAGGCGCATATCATGTCGCAGTTGAGCCACATGAGGCGCATATCATGTCGCAGTAGGCGCATATGGTGTCGCAGTTGCATGCATGTCGCAGAATAGGCCGCATATGCATAATTTGGTTGTTTCTGACTGTTATATGTTCTAATTAACTGAATTGTGGCTAGAATTTCTTTCAACTCCCAACATGAATTTGTTGATCTTTTCCTTGGATTCAAGAATATGTTACCAACTATTTTATACTAGTTATGGGCTGGACCATGCTTAATACTAATTGACCTTCATGCCTTGATACGATTGATAATAATGGGTATCTTGACTAATTGATCATGCGTTCCTAGTTGGAACTAAGAGACTGGCTAGTCGTCTTATTGAATGAAATGAATGAGACACGTTCATGCAATGAACTATTATACTCGATTAGCCGATCCCGAATATTGGCATACAGGCACATACAGGCTTCAAATTATTTATTTTTATTTATTTCTTTATCTTACAAAACAGTATGGGTACTTTATGGTCAAGGCATGATTACTCCGTGGTTAGATTTGATTGTTGCATTACGCTATGTAAGACCTATAACATAGTCGCACGGGTATCGTTGTAGAGTTGCGCATATCGTACCCCGTACGAAAGTACTCATTTGAACGACCATGATCCACGGCATGGAACTTCACGCAACGTAGAGACTATTAAGTTAAATAAAATAATGATGGCATAGAGAGAATGGATTTCCGAGTTCTTATATGGCAGCCCCCTTGGGACTATTAAGTGCCCGACGGGCCGGCTGGTTCCCACAGATACGGTAAATCTGTCACACGGGCAGGGAACGGTATCTGCTTATATTATTGTACATGCTATAACGGCGGGCATCCCGCTGGGACTCGTCTAACTACATGATTGGCGCAATTGATTGATTGGATAGACTAGCCTTGCTTGCACATAGTAAGAACTGAGGAATCCCTAATTGCATAATTCCAGGATAACTTGGGACTCACAATAGCAAGCCGTAGGAATTGATTGGCCGTTCAAAGATGATTTGTTTGTGTATTGTATCTACTCTGTTGCCTAACTAAGATGATCAGAATGTCAGGGCGTGACGGGCCAACTTCTGTCCTTGTTTGGTTGGGAGGTTGGTTCGAAGTGTCGTGATGTTATGTGAATCCTAGTGGAAGGCAGAGATCTATTATTGTATTCTCTTATTACTGGTTTTAATTCCTCATATCGTGCTTCTTTGTGGTACTTGCTATTAGAGGTCTAACCTCTCTGGTTTTGCATGGCCAGATTTAGAGCCGATTCCCGAGGACTCAGCTTACTTCCACCTCCAAGATGGTCAATACTAGAGGAATGATCGCAGGAGGACTCGAGTGGGTTCCTTACTTCCCCACTCGTTTTGTTACTTACTTTATATTTTGCCGTTTGGCATCGACATGTTAGTCGGATTGTCTTGTACTTACCCTTACATAATTATAATTAAGTCAGACTGCAGCTGATAACAATTGTGTATATACTTGCTATACCATCTGGCTATGTTTTGTAAAGCCAGATCTCAAAAACATTTTGACTGAGCGTTTGGGACGCCTTACTGCTTTATCTTACATGTTCTCTATTTCTGTTTCTTGTTTTGAATGATTGAGACAATATATGTGAAATGACTATAGTAAGACTTTTATGTAGTATGCACCCCCTCGTCTGGTTAGACAGCATTGATCGTATTATACGGTATTCATCTACCCGTAATACATAGCTGGCTGAGTCATTCTCCCGCTCTCCAGTATTCTGGTTCTGGGGCGTGACAAGGTTTTAGTGGTGGCCCATGCAGGTCTGATTTCAGACTTGTGGGGTGTTTTGATTTATAGGATGTCTCAATCACACGTGTTCCTTCTTGATCTCATGATTCGTTATCCTCAACCCTTGCTTGACATTCCGGTATCCTTTGACTTCATTGATCCTTCATGTCCGGTTGTTTGATTGTTCTCTTGTCCCTTTTCTTAGGGGCACTTCGTCCGCATCGGTCAGAGCTGGGCAGCAACAGCAGGAGCAACATGGACAACCTGACCCTGTTGGTCAACAACAAGGGCCGGTACTAACTCAAGAGGCCACCCAGGAAGAAGTGATAGTGGAACCAGCGGCTGGGTCGCAGTATCCGGATGTTCCACCCCCACCGACAGTTCCACCTACCCAAGTAGACACACCAGCCCTTCTGGAGATCATGAGAGGAATGATGGCTACTCAGCAACATCAGATGTTGGCCCAGCAGCGCATGCACACTCAGCTACAAGAGCAGAATGTGCTACTCAACCAAGGTTTGCAGACGGCTTTGGAAAGAGGAGCGAGGACTGATTCAGAAGCATCAGCCAGGTTTTGCAAGTACAACCCCTGCCGTTTTGAAGGAACGGAGGATACCATTTCAGCAGATGCATGGCTTAAGGATATGGAGGCTATTCTGACGGCATCTAAGGTACCGACAGAAGAACGTGTGGATCTGGTAAAGTTATTACTTCAGGATCTCGCACGTGATTGGTGGGAATCAGAGGAAGTGGGCATCAGACGTCCTGTGGCTTGGGATGATTTCACAGCAAGATTCAAGACCAAGTACTATGGAGTTGTGGCGCAGTTTGAGCTACAACAGAAGTTTATCAACCTCAGGCAGGCCGGCAAGACTGTAGATGCTTATGCAGCGGAGTTCTGCAGATTGAGTAGATTCGCCCCAGAGATGGTAGCAACAGAGCGCCATAGGGCCATGAGGTTTCAGCAAGGGTTTCATCTCGAGCTCTTGCAATTGATAGAGGGGCACAATTACCAGACTTTTGATGAGATATTGACGGCGACTCGAAGGCATGAGATCACCATTCAGAGGCTTGCGGTGAGGACTGGGAGTCAGAAGAGATCCCACAGTCAGATTGAAGGAGGAGGGGGAGCAGCGCCCCGAACAACAGCACCATCCACTGGCATTCGTATTCACGATGTGGCGATACGAGGACCGGCACCACCATCCAGGCAGCAACAACAGCAACAGAGGAAGAACCAGCAACCCCCGGTGGGCTGCACTTATTGTGGAAAGATGGGACACACTAGAGATGTGTGTCGGACATTGAATGGACTATGTCTGATATGTGGAAATCCAGACCATCGAGTTATCACATGTCCCATGAATTCAAGGTCAGGAGGACCAGGGCATCAATTTTCTGCTCTGCCAGCACCAGGGGCAGGCCAGTATCGAGGACCAGCAATAGCCGTTAGGCCGTTGGCATAGCGTCCGCAGGCTCAGATATTTCGGCAGCAGGGACCGCCGATGCAGCAACACCAGCATAGACCACCCCAGCATCATCAAGGAAGGGGCCAGCAGCAGCATCAGGCTAGGCCGCAGCATGGGAATCAGCAAGGAGGTCGAGGGCAGGCATTCACTCTGTCCTTGGAGGAGGCATTGGCATTGGAAGATGTTGTGGCAGGTAACATTCTCGTCGCCTCATATCCCGCAGTAGCATTGTTTGATTCGGGAGCATCCCATTCATTTATATCTGCACAATTTGCAACACGGCTAGGAATGGAGTTCGAGGCATTGCCAGGGAGGTTGAATATACTCACTGGCAATGGGCTCGTAGGAGTTAGTAGAGTTATTCTAGCGTGTAGCGTCATAGTTTGCGGGCATTCCTTACCTGCCCGGTTGATAGAATTTCTTGTCGGAAATTTCGACGTTATCTTAGGCATGGACTGGCTGAAAGACAGTCATGCGACAATAGATTGTCGTAGAGGGAGTGTATCTTTTGATATTCCAGGCATGAAGAGGTTCACCTTAGTCAGGTCAGAGGCAACTCAGCAAGAGCAGGGAGTAGTAACAGCAATGGAAGAAGTTCAGATTCCGAAGGTAGTTGAAGAATTTCTAGACGTATTTCCCGAAGAACTTCCAGGTCTACCACCGGTTAGGGATATTGAGTTCAGCATAGAATTGGCACCAGGAACTAAACCAATATCAGATCGAGTTTACAGAATGGCGGATTCAGAGCAGGTCAAGGTATATCAGCACATAGAGGAATTAAAGGAGAAGAAGTTCATCCAAGCTAGCGTGTCACCATGGGCAGCACCAGTAGTACTTGTGGGGAAGAAGGATGGGTCATCCAGATTGTGCATTGACTACAGGAAGCTTAACGCGGCAACAGTGAAGAACAAGTACCCACTACCCAGGATCGACGACTTGTTTGATCAGTTGAACAAAGCTAGAGTTTTCTCCAAGATAGATCTTCGTTCTGGGTATCACCAAGTGAGGGTTCGGAAGGAAGACATTCCCAAGACAGCATTCAAGTCAAAGTATGGATATTATGAATTCTTAGTAATGCCGTTTGGTTTGACCAATGCTCCAGCAATATTCATGGATTTGATGAACCGTATCTTTATGTCGTATTTAGATCAGTTTGTCGTTGTATTTCTTGACGACATTCTCGTATATTCTGCCAGTGAAGAGGAGCATGAAGACCACTTCAGGAAAGTGTTACAGGTTCTGAGAGAGAACCAGTTGTACGCCAAGCTCAGCAAGTGTGAGTTTTGGTCGGATCATATTTCATTTTTGGGTCATATCGTATCAGGAGCAGGAGTAGCAGTAGATCCCAAGAAGATAGAAGCAGTAGAGAGTTGGCCAGTACCCAAGACCGTAGCAGATGTGCGGAGTTTCTTGGGATTAGCAGGATATTACAGAAGATTTGTGTCAGACTTTGCAAGGCTTTCAGCACCCATGACCCGCTTGACCCGGAAGGATGTGCCATTTGTTTGGTCGGCAGAATGTCAGACATCATTTGAGACGTTGAAGCAGAAGTTGATATCAGCGCCTATTCTTACATTACCAGTTGGACCCGGAGGTTTTACAGTATATTGTGATGCGTCAGGTAAAGGACTTGGATGCGTCCTTATGCAGCATGGGAAGGTGATAGCATATGCATCTAGGCAGCTTCGGGACCACGAGAAGAATTATCCAACACATGATCTGGAATTAGCGGCAGTAGTGTTTGCTCTGAAGCTATGGAGGCATTACTTATATGGTGACCGAGTGGAGATGTACACAGATCATAAAAGTCTGAAGTACATCTTTACCCAGAAGGAGCTGAACATGAGACAGAGAAGATGGTTAGAGTTGATCAAGGATTATGACGTGGAGCTTCAGTATCACCCAGGCAAGGCGAATGTGGTAGCAGACGCTCTTAGCAGGAGAGGCGGCGCATTTATGTTGACAATCCAGAAGCACATTTTAGAAGACCTTCAGGAGATGGGCATAGAAGTTATACTTCCTAGTGATGTAGGAGTTCTAACAAGTTTACAAGTTCAATCCGACTTAGTAGACAGGATCAAGGCAGCTCAGGCACAGGACCCAAGGATTCAGAAGTTTAGAGCAGAATGTGAGTCGGGACTCAGGAAGGAGATGAGAATTCATGAAGATGGTATGCTTAGGTTTGGATCACGTCTATGTGTGCCTAGTAAAGATATCAGACAGGAGGTCATGTCAGAAGCTCACAGTTCTCAGTATTCTATTCACCCTGGAGGAACCAAGATGTACCAAGATATCAAGCAGCATTTCTGGTGGAACGGGATGAAGAGAGAGATAGCTAGATTTGTTTTCCGTTGCTTGGTATGTCAGCAAGTGAAGGCAGAACAGCAGAGGCCAGCTGGATTATTGCAACCGCTTCCTATCCCAGAATGGAAATGAGAGCATATTACAATGGACTTTGTGACCGGTTTACCGAGATCACCAAGTGGTAAGAACGCTATTTGGGTGATAGTGGACCGACTTACGAAGATGGCACACTTTCTTCCTTTCAGATTAGGGCAATCTACAGAAAAGTTGGCAGAGTTGTACATGCAACAGATAGTCAGGCAGCATGGAGTTTCCGTCAGCATTATGTCAGACCGAGATACCCGTTTTACATCACATTTTTGGAAGAGCTTATATCATAGTCTGGGTACCAAGTTAAGATTTAGCACGGCTTACCATCCGCAGACGGATGGGCAATCAGAAAGGACGATTCAGACTTTAGAAGACATGTTGCGAGCTTGCACTCTAGATTTTGGAGGATCTTGGGAAAGCCACCTGCACTTAGTTGAGTTCTCGTACAACAATAGTTATCAAGCCAGTATCCAGATGGCGCCATTCGAAGCACTATATGGTAAGAAGTGCAGATCACCGCTTGCATGGGATGATATCGGAGAGAGGAAAATATTAGGCCCAGAAATGATTGTTCAGACGGTTGAAGTGGTTAAGGGAATTAGAGAGCGACTTCGAGTTGCGCAGGATCGGCATCGTCATTGGGCGGACTAGCATCGTAGGCCGCTAGAGTTTTCTGTTGGGGACCACGTGTTCTTGCGGATCTCACCTACCCGTGGGGTCATTAGATTTGGCGTTCGCGGGAAGTTGAGTCCGCGATACGTAGGACCCTTTGTTATTCTTGATAGGATAGGCGATGTTGCTTATCGTTTATCCCTTCCACCTTCGTTACGAGAGGTACATGACGTATTTCATGTATCTCAGTTGCGAAGGTATGTATCGGACCCAAGCCATGTCCTTGACCATTCTGAGCTGGTTGTTGGTACCAACCTGTCTTACGAGGAACAGCCTGTGTCCATTTTGGACCGAAGAGAGAAGATACTCAAGAACCGAACAATTAGTCTTGTCCGTGTTGCTTGGGGTCATCACTCATTGGAAGAGTCAACGTGGGAACGTGAGGATGATATCCGATCACGGTATCCACACCTGTTTGACTCACAAGGTATATCTCTTTCTGTATACCTTGATTGTCCTGATTCTTCATGCTTATCACCTTATGGGTAGAACTACTTGATATCGTGGATTGATGAATTTATATATATAGTACTTGCTTTTTGATATGGTAAAATGATTGCTTGCTCACTAGAATTGTTTGTATTAGTTTAGCTCCGACATTTCTGTCCTGCTTGGATCTGAAATTCCGAGGACAGAATTTTTCTAAGGAGGGTAGAGATGTCACTCTCCGTTCCCAGAATAAAGTATTTTATACGTGTACTTCTTGAATGTACTTATTCAATATTTATCATACATTTATTCTGTATTTAAATTCTTCAATTTTGCGCTTATTAGTTTTTCTATATTTTATTTTCTGCTTTTTTTGGCTCTTGGTTCATTTCGGTTCATGGGAAACCAACTTGGTTCGGTTTGGTTCAACATGAAAAGGAATGGATGGCTTGGATTTGGTGGAGAGAATGAATGGTGGAGATCCACTTGACCTTGATATAAAAGTTCTTCTTCCACTCTCTCTCTTCATTCATTCACATTTACTCCTCCACCAAACCCTAACCCATTTGGAGAGGCAAGTACATCTTGCACACCATGGGGGATTTCATGCATCCCCAATTATTTTAGTTTATGTTATTCATCTTCTCTTCCTCTACAAGTTTAGGTCTTGAAGTTCTTGATTTCCATGGATGGTTGGGTGTAGATCTAAGTTTTAAGTTTTGGTTTTCATAGTTTTGGTTTTCATATGAATTTAGGGTTTTGATCTATCAAACATTGTTGTTTTCGAAATTAAGTGGTTCCATGTTGTAGAGAATGTAATTCTACTAAAGTTTGGCTTTTGAAAAGTTAGATTTCGATTTATTTTATGGAAGTTATGGCAAAAAGTATTTTGGTTCGTTCCTATATTCATCTGCAGCACGCACAGCATGTCGCAGTAGGCGCATATCATGTCGCGCATGAGCCGCATTAAGGCGCATGTCGCAGTAGGCGCATATCATGTCGTGCATGAGCCGCATTAAGGCGCATGTCGCAGTAGGCGCATGTTGCATGAGGCGCATGTCGCAGTAGGCGCATATCATGTCGCGCATGAGCCGCATTAAGGCGCATGTCACAGTAGGCACATGTTGCATGAGGCGCATGTCGCAGTAGCCGCATATCATGTCGCGCATGAGCCGCATTAAGACGCATGTCGCAGTAGGCGCATGTTGTATGAGGCGCATGTCGCAGTAGGCGCATATCATGTCGCACATGAGCCGCATTAAGGCGCATGTCACAGTAGGCACATGTTGCATGAGGCGCATGTCGCAGTAGCCGCATATCATGTCGCGCATGAGCCGCATTAAGGCGCATGTCGCAGTAGGCGCATGTTGCATGAGGCGCATGTCGCAGTAGGCGCATATCATGTCGCACATGAGCTGCATTAAGACGCATGTCGCAGTAGGCGCATATCATGTCGCAGTTGAGCCACATGAGGCGCATGTCGCGGTAGGCGCATATCATGTCGCAGTTGAGCCACATGAGACGCATGTCGCGATAGGCGCATATCATGTCGCAGTTGAGCCACATGAGGCGCATATCATGTCGCAGTAGGCGCATATGGTGTCGCAGTTGCATGCATGTCGTAGAATAGGCCGCATATGCATAATTTGGTTGTTTCTGACTGTTATATGTCCTAAGTAACTAAATTGTGGCTAGAATTTCTTTCAACTCCCAACATGAATTTGTTGATCTTTTCCTTGGATTCAAGAATATGTTACCAACTATTTTATACTAGTTATGGGCTGGACCATGCTTAATACTAATTGACCTTCTTGCCTTGATACCATTGATAATAATGGGTATCTTGACTAATTGATCATGCGTTCCTAGTTGGAACTAAGAGACTGGCTAGTCGTCTTATTGAATGAAATGAATGAGACACGTTCATGCAATGAACTATTATACTCGATTAGCCGATCCCGAATATTGGCATACAGGCACATGCAGGCTTCAAATTATTCATTTTTATTTATTTCTTTATCTTACAAAACAGCATGTGTACTTTATGGTCAAGGCATGATTACTCCGTGGTTAGATTTGATTGTTGCATTACGCTATGTAAGACCTATAACATAGCCGCACGGGTATCGTTGTAGAGTTGCGCATATCGTACCCCGTACGAAAGTACTCATTTGAACGACCATGATCCACGGCATGGAACTTCACGCAACGTAGAGACTATTAAGTTAAATAAAATAATGATGGCATGGAGAGAATGGATTCCCGAGTTCTTACATGGCAGCCCCCTTGGGACTATTAAGTGCCCGACGGGCCGGCTGGTTCCCACAGATACGGTAAACTTGTCACACGGGCAGGGAACGGTATCTGCTTATATTATTATACATGCTATAACGGCGGGCGTCCCGCTGGGACTCGTCTAACTACATGATTGGCGCAATTGATTGATTGGATAGAGTAGCCTTGCTTGCACATAGTAAGAACTGAGGAATCCCTAATTGCATAATTCCAGGATAACTTGGGACTCACAATAGCAAGCCGTAGGAATTGGTTTGCCGTTCAAAGATGATTTGTTTGTGTATTGTATCTACTCTGTTGCCTAACTAAGATGATCAGAATGTCAGGGCGTGACGGGCCAACTTCTGTCCTTGTTTGGTTGGGAGGTTGGTTCGAAGTGTCGTGATGTTATGTGAATCCTAGTGGAAAGCAGAGATCTATTATTATATTCTCTTATTACTGGTTTTAGTTCCTCATATCGTGCTTCCTTGTGGTACTTGCTATTAGAGGTCTAACCTCTCTGGTTTTGCATGGCCAGATTTAGAGCCGGTTCCCGAGGACTCAGCTTACTTCCACCTCCAAGATGGTCAATACTAGAGGAATGATCGCAGGAGGACTCGAGTGGGTTCCTTACTTCCCCGCTCGTTTTGTTACTTACTTTATATTTTACCGTTTGGCACCGACATGTTAGTCGGATTGTCTTGTACTTACCCTTACATAATTGTAATTAAGTCAGACTGCAGCTGATAACAATTGTGTATATACTTGCTATACCATCTGGCTACGTTTTGTAAAGGCAGATCTCAAGAACATTTTGACTGAGCGTTTGGGATGCCTTACTGCTTTATCTTACATGTTCTCTATTTCTGTTTCTTGTTTTGAATGATTAAGACAATAGATGTGAAATGACCATAGTAAGACTTTCATGTAGTATGCACCCCCTCGTCTGGTTAGACAGCATTGATCGTATTATACGGTATTCATCTACCCGTAATACGTAGCTGGCTGAGTCATTCCCCCGCTCTCCCGTATTCTGGTTCTGGGGCGTGACAGGGGGGGAGGGGGTCGCCGCCGCGGGAGGGGGGGGGAGGTGGTCGTCGGAGAGGAAGGGAGGGAGGTGGTCGCCGGAGTGGGAGAGAGGGGGCGGGGGGGGGGGGGGGGGGGAGGAGAAGGGGAGAGGGAAGGGATAAGGACATTTTGGAAATTTTTAAAAATTTAGGTATCAATTTGAAAAAAAAATAGTTGAGGTATTAACTTTAAAAAGCGAAATAGTTGAGGGTATCAAAGTACAATTTAGCCAAAAAAAAAATTGACGAACTGTAGTACCCCTTTCTCGCCCAACTACCCTTCTTCCGGCTGCACCCACCCCCCTCCCACCCGGCCACCCCCCACACCCCCCCTACCTGGCTGCACCAACCCCGCATCGCGCCCAACCCCGCCCCCTCTCTCTGTCGCACGTTGTTGCTATTGTCGCTGTCGCGGAGAGAGAGAGGGGGGGCTGGGTTGGGGGAACGACGCGGAGGGGAGGGGGGAAGGGGGAGAGAGGGGGAGGGGGAGGGGAAGGGGAAGAGAGGGAGGGACCGGGTAGTTTTGTCATTTTTATTTTTTTAGAATATTAAATTGATACCTATCAAAATTGAGGATATCAAGTTGAAATACTTGAATAGTTGAGGGTACCAAGTTTATATTTATTTGTTTCCTTTATATGAGTCCTCCCACACAATATTTTATTTCAGCTCAAACTTCCGTTTCCGCCTTGTCTGTCTCTCGTTATTGTATCTTGCTGGTTTCGGATTTATATATTATGAATATTGTAAATTTATGAGTGTTTTGGTACTTATTTTAAAACCCTAGTTGCCAAATAAATTCCTAACCATCTTTTGCCTTAATAATGTTGTTGCAAAAGGACAACGTAGCTATATATTTACGCCATTTACCTACGGAGAACAAACAAATCTTCCATTGTGAAAGCATACACAAAGATATAAGAAAGTTGAATAATGCTAAATAACTCTGAAAAATAAATACTAATAACAGACCCGATCTTTAATATAATGCGGAAAAAAAATAGTCAACTAAGTTTTGTTTGGCAACAAAATATATCTATACAAAATTAAGTAGAGCTAGCTGGATTTCATATATTTTCTTATTCTTACTCACAGATTGATATCTTTAATTAGCAGATGATTTCTGGTTGCGTAAAAGGGCAGAACCACTTAAGGGCTAAGGTGGGTCCAGCCTATCCCAATTTTTTTTTTCTTAGCGTAAGGCCCAAAGCAAAGCCCTCTACAACGGTGGATACCAAGTTACCAACTACAAATAGGGTTATTTAATGGGAAAATTTATAAAATATTCAAAAATTGTAAAAATTTTATAAAAAATTCACCGCAAAATAATATTTCATCGCGTGTCCAGAATTAGCGAAAAATATATAAAAGGGGTTTTGAATGACCTTTTTGTCCTTCTAATTTATTGAAAACACCACCGTACCCTACTCTTCAAAAAAAATATTTCGATACTTCCTCTTCTTCCATACGCCACTCACTTTCGAATCTAGGTTTTTCCTCCAAAATCTTCAAACCTTACTTCAAAAACTCGTCGAAAAATTTCGGAAAGACAGACAAACGGTAAAATTGTTAAAACGGAGGTCCAAACATCATTTTTTCACGATTCTAAAATTTCGGAAGGCCGACCAACAAAGAAACGATTAATCTCCGGCTCCTCGGAAATACACTCCTTTTGCGACAAACCGGGCCTCGTTTCGACCTCCCAGTCAAAAGTTATGGCCCTTCAAATTTTCAACTGGCCATAAAATACAGGAGAATGATCATTCTTCGTGGTAATATCACGGAGAATGGCCATTCTCCGTGCTAAAACCACGAAGAATGGCCATTCTCCATGCTAAAACAACGGAGAATGACCATTCTCCTTGTTAAATTGACAAAGAATAGCCATTCTCCGTGTTAGAATGACGGAGAATGGTCATTCTCCGTCAATTTAACAAGGAGAATGGTCATTCTCCTTGTTAAATTTACAAAGAATAGTCATTCTCCGTGTCAAAATTAACAAAGAATGGTCATTCTCCGTCAATTTAATAAGGAGAATGGCCATTCTCCGTGTAAACTCCCGTCCTGAATTTTTTTGAAAGTATTTTTATATTATTTTGATCTAAGATAGTGATTCTGGACTTTGTAGATATATTTATTAAAATATGATTTATATCTAGAGGCTTAATTATAGGGAATATATGTATATAAGTGACTTTTAAATGCAAATCAGTTTGTCAAAGGGGGCTTGGTGATAAATATTCAAATTTAAATTTGAATCACCACCGACCCTATAAACCCCTGTTCGAGTGAACAGATAGGAATTAGAGAGATTTTCTCTCAAGCCTCAGCATGATCACAGTCCAATCCCCAAATCATTTCAATCCTATCTATACGTTGTATATAAATACAAGATAAATCGAACAGTTCTTTCTCCTCCATACAAACCCTAATCCCCTGCGCCCTCCAGTTGGTGAAGCTGTTGAACAAAGGGTTCAGCAAGAACATATCATTCGAGCAGGTAACCCCTTCTTTTCACTTATCATACATATGATTCCTTAAACCAGTTAGTCTTGTCCTTAATTCCATTACATTAGAGGTATTTGTGATAATGTCTAAGAAGGCTTAACGGATGATGTGAGTGACATGGAGATGGATTGCGGAATTCCCTGTAACATGTGGTATCAATGACTTCGGGGATAGGTCAATCAGTTGGGTCTTGGGTGTTAATCAGAGTATCATGAATTGAGGTGATCATCTCATAAGTGATCTCATGAGTAAACTCTGTAACTGTAGGGAAAGAGGAATTGTTGGTTAACCCCTGCCTGACAGTCATGCTGGTGCTATCATATGAGTTTGAATGTAATACTGATTAGATTTTGTACATGAACTTCCCTTGCATCTACCTAAAAATTTACTATAGGAGCCTCCTTGTACCCAGTACCAGTAAAACTTACAATAGAGGTCTTCCTTGTATCTGATGAACTTTGACATGAGAACTTTTGTTTATCAGATTGATACCACACCAAAAAGCAGGTCAGACTGATACCCATTACATCGCCATAGGACCAAGGAGACCAGAGTACATCTGGTCTTCATCTCATAAACCATCCTTGAACTTATTCATTAGACCTAGATAGGTAGACTGTCCCTTGTGTCCAACTGATTATAGCCTGGGTAGGTTGGTATCAGATGTATCAGCCTATATTAAACCCCAGTCCAGTCATTGCCTCAGGTTTAATCTCAGGCCAAACATCTATGTCTTAGTTCTTTTGATTAGTCTAGGGTGTGCCTAATAGATCCTGTCCATTATTTGCACTCCCATTAGTCCTTACATCATTTTCACACTGTCCTACATCCTCACCCACAGACAATGCCTAGGTGCTTGTAATATCCAATTTTCTAAATGAGGGTAATTTTAAAATTTTATAATTTTAATCTTTTATTAATGATATTTAAATCATGATATGAATTTTTGGTGATTCTTGATTATTTTAAAAATTATTAAAACCATGACTTGTGATTTACCAATTTAAAGACTAGTGATATGGCATTAGGATAATTATTTTTACTTTTGAGCATGGGGGTATTTTGGTCATTTTTGAACTTTTGGGAATTATTTGGATTTATTATGAATTATTGAGATTTACTTGAATTTATATGATTTTTGGTATAATTTAATTAAGGGTTAATCTAGACTTGACTAGTGTTGACTTTGGAGCATAACCTAGAAACTACCCCTAGTTGGTGACCCTAGTCTAACTCTAGTTAACCTACTTTAGTAATTAGAAATTAGTTTTAAAGTAGGGAGGATTAGTTTGGGTGGAATTAGTCCATGACTAGTGACTTAAGTCAATGACTTATGACTTATCAATTTTTAGCCTAGTGTTTAAGCCATAGGCCCATGAATTAAGCCCAAGACCAATCCTAACCCAACCATGGCAGCCACTATTAGGTTTTCCTTGCCTATAAGTAGTCTCTTAAGAGTGTTCTTGCCTCTTTTTAGGTTTGCCCTAATTTTGGTGGAAAGGTATTTTTCCATATGCTCTAAAATCCCAATTAATTTATTTTAACTCCTTTTTAATCCTAGTCTTTTGCAATAGGATCTAATTTATGTTTATATACTGATTTTGGAGGATCACCTCAGTTTGTGTGCCATTTGGAGAATTGGAGTTGCCATTTGGAATCCCCTCTTTGAAGCTCTTCCTTGAGTTTTGATACTCAATAGGTAAACCACCTAAACCATTGTTTCTTCCTGATTTCTTTGCATAATAGGTTAGGTTTTAGGGTTACCTAACTGCCCACGAGATTTGGGCACAATTCGTGTCCATTTCGTATCCGTATCGGACACGTATCGTATTGATATACTAGGTGTTTGTAGAAATATCACATAGGAATTAATTTTCATATTTTTGAAATATAATCGCATGGATTTGTAGATCTTGATGTGTGTATTAATTTTTGTGAAGGAAGTAGTATATTTCGTGTCCATTTGTGTCCTGTTTTTACGTGTGGACACGCAGCACGAGCCCGTAAGCCGTGTCCTGCATCACGGGCTCCATATCTCTGGACATAGGACACGTCGTATCCTGATTTTTTGTGTGAACCTTGGGGCAACGTCTGCGACCATGCTCCCAAAATTTGGGAGCATCTCGTGCACTACCCGGGGAGAAATCGGGGTCGCATTGGTCGCGCGCTGTCGCGCGCGAGCTGCTGTGCGCATGCACAGGCACGACTGACACGCGTGTCGTGTCGTGTCTGTGGGACTCGTGGACCCAGCGCAGGGTGTATCAGACCTAGAGCTATCCTAGGTGAACCTCTGGACACGAACACGAGTCGTGTCGTGTCGTGTGTCGCGTGTTGGATGCACGTGCACGCGTGCACGACGATTGTTTGTGCACTGTCGAGTGTCTGTGTTCATGTGTTATTTTGGACACGAATGCACCCCCTAGTATCCTCACATGTATGTCATTAATTACCAACTTGTTATTTGTGATTTTAATGGCTAATTGCATTCAAAATTTCTGAATTTTCCTTGTGACTGATACACACTGATACGGGCAAGAATTTAGTTTCCTGTTTTTTTAAATTGATTTACTACTGTTTTTATTTATGATTCAATGAGTAAATTAGTTACCGACATGTTTGATGAGTGTTGTTCAAGTTCACTTTGATCTGTGCTATTGAAAGGGATCATGGAATCGGGTTTTGCACTTTGGGTTTGGGGTTTCCTGTCAAGTTTCAGAAAACTGAAACTTATTCCTGATTTCCTCACAATGCACTGAATTTTCCTCACACCCTTCTCATGCACACACAACTCACATCAGTTTTTCCTCACACACACATGCACATGATTTACACACACACAATCCTATTAGCACACACAAATGAATTTAACTCACACTTTCCCTCACAGTCACTCACACACATCATCTCACACATATGAGTTTAACTTTACACACACACTCACATTTCTGATTTTCACACAGCCCTCTCACACTCTCACTCAATCACATAGACACACACAACCTGAACACAGATTTCTGGTTTCCAGTTTTTTCCCTCTCATACACAATGCACACACACACAAGACCCTCAACATATACACACATATGTGAAGTCCAATTCACACACAAACTGAGATCATCTCACACATTTGAGTTTAACTCACACATGACACTTCTTAAACCTGTCACACATTTTATTTCCCACACACATAGCTCACACCCCTCCACACACAAATCACCTAACACTCACTTTATTACCTACTAGCTTATGTTCTCTCCCACACACCCTCTATCCTAGATACCTATCACTGTTTTCCTGTGATGACACATTGGTTCACTCACCTTACAGACACACATGGTTTATTCACTTACACACACACACAAAATACCTAACACACACATTGCCTATTGCACAATACCACACTTGACACTTTTTCACTCTCTTTCTATCTCACTATATATAATGTATATATATGTAGTGAATGTATGTGCCTATATATGTATAGATGTAAATATACATATTGATATGATATGGATAATGTATATAGTGTTGTATATATATGTGTATAGGTATGTGTGTTGGTTTGTAGACTTGTACAGCCTTGGTTAAGACCTAGTTAGACTAGCATAGGCTAATTTGACTAGTTTAAACTTGGTTAGCCCTAGATTGACCTAGAATCACGTAGAATGCATAGTAGGATTTCATATTACCATTTTGGACTTGTTGTGACTTGTACTGTTCTATAGGAGACAGACACCACTCCTCGGACAGTATATTCTCTTCGGACATTCAGGATACCAGGCGAGTACATTCTCTGATCATTTCATATCTTGTTTAGGATTATTTTTCCTGCTTTAGATTATTCTACTTGATGCTGACACGTTGGTAACACGGATTAGTACTATATAGATCCCTTCATGAGATGTTATCCCTCTGGGGAGCATCAGATACTCTTGTCTCGTGTGTTTCACTTACATCATGTATCTCATGCTTCTATTATCATGAATTTTCGGGAATCAGCTAGTGACTCATGTACTCTTATGATCATCGAGCCTTCACGAATCAATTCATGAATCACCCTATACGGGTCAAGTAGTTTAGTCACGAATCTTAACGTAACTTGACTGGATCCTTGTGTATTGATTGGGGTACGGGGGAGTATGAATGGTCATGTGAACAATATCCAAAGTAGTATAGTCATGAATCACTCTTAGTGTAGTCATGAATCAGTCCTAAGCCATTCACATGTTCATCTTGTACTCTGAATCACTAGCACTGTCTCTCTTTTTATATATCATAGATATTTACTTACATTCTCTTTTACATTATGCTATTCTTCAGTTTCCTGTATTTTATTCTCTAGCATGATTATATTTCCTTTCCTGCTATGACTTGTTGAGATGTATTGTGCTCGCTCCTGTCCTGACTGGACCTGTTGAAATATTACAGAGGATGAGGACGAGGCGTGCTGTCCCACTTATCATGGGGCTACCCTAGATGACAGTACAGACTTGGACCAGCAGCAGGATCCTTTAGCTGTGGACGACACTCCACTAGACTAGGATGTTTTCTTATATTTCATTCTGGATGACTGTATTATGATATTGGGATTTTATGGATTGTTATATCATTAGACACTTAGACTTCTCTGATTGTATTCTGTGGATCTTTTCATTTCAGTATTATCTATCTAGCTTTCTATCTTTACTCTGCCTTAGATGTGATTGAGACTGTATATTGTTATGTTACCTCCATTCGGAGTGTATATACTGTACAGGTACCTTTATACTGTTAGATGTTTGACCTAGGGGTACCACTGTACAGGCTAAGGTATGGAGAAAATGATGGAGTATAGAGGAATCAATTGTCACGTCCCAGAACCAGAATACTGGAGAGCGGGGGCAGACATAGCCATCTACGTATATTGAAGTGCAACCCACCTCGCTATACGGTCACGGCTGTCTAGATATATGAGGGTTTAACTACAAGCCAACAGACTCTTATGGTCATGAACAAGCCTAGTGTCTCAATCATAAGTAAGTAAGTGTTACAAGATGTAAGATCACCAAATATACAATAGTAAGGCGTCCCAAATATTACATATTCAGCTGATCATGAAGCTAGTCGTTACAAAATACCAGGACTAGCAAGAGTTTAGTCATACATGATCAACCCTAGGATCTGTTAATCATGTCACAGCCCATAGACAGACAGTAAATAAAGGTACAACCGAGCTAACAAGTGCTCGTCGACTAAACGCCTCAAAAGAATAATTTTTACAATAAAGTGGGAGGACAAAAGAAACCCACTCGTTGCCAGGGTTACGCCTGGTGGTCACCATCTGGCTGGAAGACAGGTAGATCCTCTAGAGTTGCTCCGATATCTGGCCATACAAAACCAGCTGGGTCAGACCCCAGAAAGAGCAAGTGCCACAAAGGAGGCTTCACTTAGGAACTAAAACCAGCATAATCCAATAGAATATTAAAGATAAATAATAAATAAAGAACTGATAATAATAGAGATAACAACAGTAAACTGAGTACGAGAAAACCATTCAAGTAGCCAGGTCACAACCCTTAAACCAAACAAGGACCGGGGTTGTAATCCTTCACCTGAATAGAAACCCGTCTCAAATACTATTGGTACAGTAAAGACAATAAACGAAGAGAGGACACAGAACTGCTCCGGAAGCCAGGTTACAACCCTTAAACCAAACAAGGACCGGGGTTGTAACCCTTCGCCTGAACAGAACTGGACCCCTGATCTTTATTGTTAAGGCCAGCATAAGTAATAAATCATACTGTTGAAGTGAAGTAAAACATGGCGAGCATGGCATGGGGTACACTAAGACAATAAACGAAGAGAGGACACAGAACTGCTCCGGAAGCCAGGTTACAACCCTTAAACCAAACAAGGACCGGGGTTGTAACCCTTCGCCTGAACAGAACTGGACCCCTAATCATTTATTGTTGAGACAGGCACAATCAATCGTGTCATGTCACAGTCTTGCACAGAATCAGGATAAGACTAAGCTGGAATAAACTCCATCCAATCAATCACGGCCAATCAAGAGTACGGCTTGATACTTTTAACTAACTAGGGTTATCACATGCCTAGTTACTAGCAAAATGCAATGAGATTATCCCAACATCCACAAGCCCTGCAGACCATCCGATTATCCGGGTCGAATGTCCATTTATGAAGGGTGCACCACATGACTGTGCACTGGAAATGTGCCCTACTCGTCGGTAGGCTACAAGTCTACTTAATGCGCCCAGATAACGGGATTGCCTATAGCTGGAAATCTCTTGATGACTACTGTATTATTCTAGTTATTAGCCTTAGTCAATTACGGTAGACATCCCTGACCGTGGTACTCAGGGATCCCCATCCTAGACATGATGCAAGACAGTACTGGTTTATTTGTACAAACACAATCGTCCATGGTGTCCAGGTCATTCGTACTTCTCATATCGGGCTAGCTGTCGTAACAGCATGTCACGATATAATCTTGTCAGTTTACTTGTCGAGTGTGTGCCCCAGCGGGCCACTATCGTGTTTAGGAAATATGCCAAAATTTACATGTTATGAACATAAATATGGTACGTGAATTTAATAATAATATTAATAACACATAACAATAATAATATATTATAATTAAAAGAGGACAAGGCTGAGCTATAGGGGCCCGCGACCAAGGGGAATAAACTCATGCGGCTATGAGCATGCGCGCTTATGCAGCTGGGATTGCGCGCGCATGCGGCTGGAATTAGGCAAGCGCATGCGGTTGGGGAATAGCAAGCTCATGCGGCTGGAAGCAAGTCGGGGCTCATGCGGCAGCGGGAAACTCAGGTTTATGCGGCTCCAAAGGTGCGTGATCATGCGGCTGGGGTAATCGCTTGCTTATGCGGCTGCAGAGCTTGCGGCTCTTATGCGGCTTGAAGTATACAAGCTTATGCGGCAGCGGTTTGAGCAGTGCCATGCGGCTAGGTCCTGCTGAGCCTTATGCGGTTGGAGAGAGAGAAGCACATCAGCTCGGGAAGTAATGTGGGCCTATGCGGCAGCGGGACTCAAAAGTTCATGCGACTGAAAGAGACTTGCCGTATGAATATTCATGCGGTCAAGTACTTCCATGCGGCCAGCACTGTTCTTATTCTTCACTGATTCCGAGACGAAGAACATCATGAATCCAAACTTCCAAGCTCCATAAATCCTTCATCCGGAGTTCAAATCCGAACTTCCATAGGTCAAATTAGGGCAGAACGAAATGCTCTACAACATAGAACCATCAAAACTTAGAAATAACAAAGCTAAGTAGATCAAAACCCAAGAAATCCGAAAATAAAATAAACTTAGATCTAGAAGAGTTTAGCCATGGAAATTGAAAATGCCAAGCACTAAGGAGTCTTAGAATATTGCAAGGAAGAAAATAGAACAATAAATCATGAGTTCTCCCATGAAGCAAGATGCACTTGCCTAAGCTCTCTCTCTCTCACTCTCCTGGTGGTTGAAAAAGTAATGGTGGAGAAGAAGAAGTAAATGAAGAGAGAGAATGAGGGGAATGGATTAAATAAGAAGGGTGGTGGTAGGTAGGAGGGTTCACCATTGGTTCATGATGAACCAAACCAAGCCGAACCAACCCAAGAATAAATCAATCAATAAAATGCTAGAATAATTTAAGCAGAGAGACATGCAATACGGGTCAAATTACGTATACATATACCAAGATACGTAATACGAACCACAGGCATTACATCAATGTTATTCCAGACCTGACATATACGGAGTATACAGAGAGGGAAGGAGAACACATAGGGAGATACCCTTATACTGGAGTATACAGGATGGGAAGGTGAATAGCCTAAAAACTAGGGTATGCACCTATAGCAGTAAACTACAATGGGTACCTGAGCAGTAGGAAGAAATCTGGACAGGTGCTAGGTCCTGAGAGTAGGCAGTAGGGGTATCATTTGTGTCCTATTTCACATATGAGCAGTACCTACCAAATTGTTTACAGGTACGAGAAGAAGTACCATTACCTGCCAGTGCAGGTACTGATTACTCCAGTAGTGATATGTGTCACAAGTGTAGGTAAAAGGAAGCGCATACCAACTGATACAAGATGTATCATATAGAATCAATACCAATTAGGCAACTCCCAAGGACCCTAAGAGGGTTTCCAGTTAAGATGGTCTACCTGGGCATGTATTTTTGTTTAGTCCCTACAGGAATGTTCATATGTCCTGTCCTTTGGTCAGTAAAATTCATCACTGCTCTAACCCCTTGCTATATCCATTTGAATTATTGTCCATTTCTCATATGTGTTTAGCCAATCCATTTTTGTATATACAAACCCTTGTATACATTAGTTAATTCGATTTCTTTTGTTCAGTTCTCTACCTCAGTGTATCAGTTCACCTTGTGTTAGTATAAACCTATAAGAATTCATCTATTATGGCAATACCCTCTAACCTTGAGTGTCAGTCACTGTATCATTAGAAGGCAGGGCGGCCTATTGGTAGCACTGTTTAGATAAACAACAAAGATAAAAGGGGGTTACCCAATAGCAGGACATACATGTAATGGTTGTAGAACTTGCATCAGTCCTTGGCAATGCAAGTCTTGGCAGGGGAGGCTGGAATATAGGTCAATATGGTGCAACATTAGCAAAGTATCCGAAAAACCATGTACAAAGGTATAGTGTGCCAAGTGCATATAGGGCAGCAGCCTACATACCAAGTAGTAGACTTAACTAGAGGCTGTTATCATAGATAATGGGATTGATATAGGTACACCAATGTTAGTATTGGGTTTAGCCGCATGCTTGTATAGCAGGACTGTCATGATCCGCTACCCAAATTGTTGGGCCGGGCCGAGTCATGTCCAGCCTACGCTTGAGATAAATCGTAGTAAGTTGTTCTAAAGACAAACAAATATATGATAAAAGTGTGCTAACAGTTCTATATGTCATATTGAGTCAGAATATATCCCAAACACAAAATCATCTCGTATATAAATATGTTACAAATACATAGTCAAGACGTAAAACTGGATACAGGTCCAGTAACAAAATACATAGTCTAAAACATGTCTCCTCCCAAAAGTTCAGAATAACTAAACAAACTAAATGAGTTTTCCTGCAGGTACATCCTCCTAAGATAAAGTCTGATCCTCGATGGCGACCCCATAATAGGAATCACATAGCGACTCCTCCTCGGTAAGTATACCTACAACGTTATCCTGTCAGGACGGGAGCAAGTACTTGTACTACAAACATATAATACTGATCTTGTGATGGAAAGAGATGAAATAACATAATCATGGCATATCTTGATTTATCCAGTTTTAGATATATTTCATCATAGCAATAAATGTTTTAAAGTTTAAACTGTAGCATGTACGTGATCGGTCAATAGGTAGTAGGATGTACTGTGGTACATATTAATTTTTCTGAAGTGCACATACGTACACTTAACAACATCGGTGTATATACATACACAAACGTGAGATCAGACATACGACAAAGTTGCATATAGAATGAAATAGTGTACGGTAAATACATACGGAGATGGGGGACATGATCACGTACTCTACTAACAGTTTTTCCATAACTCATTTTATAACATGTGAGTGATACTAAGAGTAGTATAAAGCATGATAAGTAATGAGAACGGTAAGAAGCATGTGAAGATATGACTTGCAGTTATCCAGAAAGCAGTATTTTAACAAGGTTTAATCATAATTTATTGTTATAAGCAGTAAATAAGCTTCTAGGGGTACTTGCCTCGAGCAAAGCAAGGGTATGTATATGAAGCTATAGATATCCTGGTGTCTCATCACTGAAAAATGATACATAAACTTAGTTTTTATACTAAGCTAAATACTAGGACACTTGTGGTGTGACACGACTTTTTGACTGGACACCTAGCCAAATGATGACTTTAGCATAGGAGACCAATGTGGGGTGACACAATACCTAAACCAACTTTCTAGGGCCTTTATACTATGATAGGGTAAAGTCCAACACTAAAATATCCCAAAATCACACAATACATCGCAAGTCGTAATTATTCAATAAATAAATTAGGCTGTACACTGTGTTCTAACAATTATTAAGATAGGCAAAAAGCTCAATTATACATAAAATAAAGTACCACGATGATCCTTGTTAATTATAGAAATTTATACTAATTTGTCTGGAATTTAAATACCCTCATAGATATTTATTAAAAATCAGTAAACATAAGTACCCTGAAAATAAGTTCTGTTTTTCTATTTTTATAAAATACCAAAAGTACTAATTAAATCCTAAAAAAATTATATTAAATTAGCTAAATTAATATAGGATTTAAATACAATTTTTTTTTCCATATTTTTACAGTAATTAAATATATATAAAAATTCAAATACAGCAAGTTATAATTTCTGGAAAATAAATAAATAAAAATTTAATATTTTATTCACGTATACGAAATTGAACCGGAGTCCAGATACGGGACCCAAAGCCATCAACCAAGTCCGATATGACTCGTACAGGCCTTGAATATATTTAGGCTCATTTGAGTCCACAGATTCCATACTAGGCTTGGACTCAGATGGCCATAATTCACAGTTTACATAAATACTAATTTGTAAATACATAAGTAATTTCATAATAAAATAACATATTTTAACGCAGTAAAATATCCATATCATTAATATTTAATGACAATAAAATAATATATAAATATAGCATAACTATATTTATATAAAAACACAAGTATGAACATATCCAAAAGCATATACATATATAACAAATATGTATGTATGTATGTGTATATATATATATATATATATATATATATATATATATATATATATATATATATATATATATATATATATATATATATATATAAATATATATATATATATATATATATATATATATATATATATATATATATATATATATATATATTTTTTATATATATATAATATATATATAAAATATATATATATATATATATATATATATATATATATATATATATATATATTTATAATATAAAAATATATATTTATAATATATATATATATATATATATATATATATATATATATTTATATAAAAAAAAATATATATATATATATATATATATATATTTATATAACAAAACCCCCTTTTATTAATCAAGGCTCGAAAATCTGAAGCCTGAACAAGTATACAAGGCACAAAATTTCGAAGCCTATACAAGTATACCACCTAAAAGAGGGAGGAGGAAGGGGGATACAAGAAACCAACGAGAGCTAGGGAGGAGTGAAGACCAGAATGCCCTCGGACTGTGGGCACACCGGGTGCTTCTTTTGCGACATTGGCGAAAGACCTCTCGGATGAGCTGATTGGCCGAGTATTGGTGACCTTCGTATCTAGCCTTGTTGCGGTTCTTTCAAATGACCCACGTGGCGGCTACCGCGGCGATCTGGTGGCCGTGAGGGGCAGAACCCCAGGATGCCGCAAGATCGTGGAAGCGCCCACTGCCTGGTCCAATGACACACAGATGGTTGAGGGTCCTCCAAATATGGGCTGGCAGACCCCCCTGACAGAAGATGTGGTCAATAGTTTCCATCTGACGGTCTGAGCAACAATTGCAGGCTGATGCTAAGCTGATCCCAATGGTGTCAAGAATCTCGTCCATGGACAGTTTATTCCTGATGATTCTCCACATGAGGAGGGACCACTTCTTAGGGATGCAAGTGTGCCAAAAGGGGGCAATGGCAGGGTTCGAAATCCCATGGATTTGGACAGCGTATCTCGCCGGCCGCATCGAGAATGCCCCTAAAGCCTCGAGCGACCACCTCCACCCATCCGCTTCGGGTCCGATTCTAACTCCTCATTGGCGGATGCTCTCCACAGTTTCGATTCCGGACCAATCACGAATCTTATTCCAGTTCCAGTCATTACTTCTGAAGTCCCACAGGTCACTGATCTTGCAGTCCCTTGGGGTCTCCGTGATACTCGGGATCATGCTATCCCCAATCCATCTCTCCAGGAAGGGGGCCGAATGACCATCACCCAAATAGAGTCTCATCACAGGTTCGGCGAGGTCCCTCCCATCGAGAATACGACGCCACGCTACAGAGGATCGGCTGTTGGAGATGGCAACTGATGGGTGAATGTGCTTGAAGTACCTGGCCTTCATATACCTGGTCCATAAGTTCTTACTAGTTCGAAGATTCTACCACAATTTCAACGAGAATGCTTTAACGATGTGGGACAGTTTGGTAAAACCTAAGCCTCCTTCCTCGGTAGGGCGCGCCATAGAGTCCCAGCTCGCCCAGTGATGCTTGTCTTGGCCTTTGCCATGCCCCCAAAAGAAGTTGCAAAAGGTCTGTTCGATCAAAGTCAGAACCTTCTTGGGTGGAGAATACGCTGCCAAAGTGTGTATCAGAATGGAGGTGAGCACATGTTTGATGAGGATCATCTTGCCGCCGGGGGATAGAGTGGCGTTATGCCACCCTTCGAGTTTTTTTTCTGATTCTAGAGATCAAATCCTCGAATATGCCAGAGTTGGATTTTCCGTATACAAGGGGGCATCTAAGGTATTTGAAAGGGGAATAGACAACATTGGAGGAAGTTAAGTTGGAGAGGCCGAGCGCGTGCTCACGTCTGAAGTTGTGGTGGGCATAAATAACGCTCTTGGCGTTGTTGATTTTCTGATCGGAGCATCTGGAATACCTCTGCAGTGTGTGAAGCACCACTTCTACCACTCCAACTTCCCCGGATGAGAAAATGAGGACATCGTCGGCGAAGGCCAAGTGGGTGATGAAGGGACAGCCACTGGAGGTGTGATAGTGTTGGAAGTTCGGAGTACTAATCATGTTATTAAGGTTTCTGCTCAAAGCGTCGGCCGCAATAATGAAAACAGTGGAAGAAAGAGGATTGTCCTATCTAACTCCGTGAGTGGATTTGAAACCGTTGATGACCGTTGAAAACCACGAGTTGCTAATGGATCTCCACACGGTGTTGGTCCAATTTTTCGAAAATCCGAAAGCTCTGAAAACCCAGATTATAAATTACCAATCCAGTCTATCATAAGCTTTCTCCATGTCGAGTTCGATAGCTATGTTGCCCCTTCTTGCTGGGAACTTCATGCAGGTGATTAACTCTTGAGCTAGCATGATGTTGTCTTGGATATTTCTTCCGCGGACAAAGTCGCTTTGCTCCTCGAAGATGATCTTGGGGAGAATTTCTGCCATTCTGGTTGCAATGATCTTGGAGATGATCTTGTTTGTGAAAGTGCATAGACTGATGGGACAAAAGTCTCGGAACGACTCAGGGTTAGAATTTTTTGGGATTAGGATCAGCTTGGCACTGGATATCGCTTTGGGGTAAGTGGCTCCCTCGAAGAATGCAATGGCCGCCTCAGTAATGTCCTGCTTGATAATATCCCAGCAGGTGCGAAAGAACACTCCTGAAAAACTATCCGGACCGGACGCGCTATTCGCGTCCAAAGCCCACACCGCTTCAGTCACCTCCTGCACGGTGGGGGTAAGCTCCAGCTGAACATTGTCGGTGTCGCTGATGAGTTGTGGTATATGATTCAGGAAGGAGTTGTCTTTGTGAACCGTCTCTTTGGAGAATAACTTGGAGTAGAACTTGCCTCTTGGACGTTCTTTTGGTCAGTGATGATGTTCCCTATTTCGTCGATAACTTGGTGAATCGAGAGCTTCTTTCTGCGACCATTGACGCAGTCATGGAAGTATTGAGAGTTTTTATCCCCATCGATGTCCCATTTCAACCTCATTTTCTGCTTCCAGAAATCGGTCTCCACTCTGATCCTGAATTTGAGCATAGCTTTGGTAAGGTTCATGGCCGTCCTGGCCGTCGGTGAACGATTCGAAGCGAATTTGGCCTCGGCCCGTGAAACGTCGTCCTCCGCAACCCGCACAGCTTGAAAAATGTCCCCGTAGGCTTGTTTGCTCCAAATGGTCAGGGCTTTCCTCGTTTCTTTAAGCTTGTTGCTCACCCAAACGAGGTGGTCGGGTGATTCCACCCGATTCTACGCCTCCGCCATGATGGACAAAAATTGAGGGTGCTCGGTCCAAAAGTTGAGGAATCAAAAGTTCTTCTTGACAGGTTTACAAGAGTTTTTTATTTCAATCAGCAGTGGAGCGTGGTCAGATTCTGATGTGTTGAGATGGGATAGACTGGTAGTGATCCCCATTCCGTCCTATTGGACGTTCGTGAGGGCCCTGTCTAGGCGGGAGTATTGACAGCGATCTCCTTCCTGTATGTTGCACCAGGTGAAAGCATTGTCGGTGAACTGGAGAGAGGATAGGTGGGCATTGAAGATGAAGTTGTTGAAATCCTGCATGGCTGATGTCGGCGGCGGGCGACCTTCAATTTTTTCTTCTCTGCTGGTGATAGCATTAAAGTCCCCAATGCAAAGCCAAGGAGAGTCAATATTGTGGATGTGAATGTCAAGAAGGTCATTCCAGAGGTGTTTTTGCTTTGCAATGTCATAACTGACGTGAACCGCTGAGAGTATGATGCGCTTAGGAAGGAAAGGGTGTTCCAACCAGCAAGAGAGGGCCTGCCAGGAGTCGTGAATGACTCCGAAGTTGACGTCCTCCGTGCAGAGGATCCAGATGTCGTAGCTACCAGCTATGGCCTGTGGGAGACCAAGCTGCAGCTGGATAGATTTCAGTCTTTTGGGGGGATTTTGGGTTCGAGAATAATGAGAATATCGATTTTGTGAGTTTTTCGAAGGCTGGAAATTCTCCTCAGAGTGGGTTTGTTTGCCAGGCCGCGAACATTCCAGGATAGAATGTTAAGCATTAATGAGGATCAGGGGAGTTTTTTTGTTCCGTCTGGAGGCGGACCTGGTGAGGATAGTTAGGGTTTCTGCGGTTCCCGTCTTGTTAGTTTTTCTGCTCGATGTGGATTTGTTTGCCAATGTCGAGGTTGGTGTGTTGCTGGAGTTCGCTTGTAATTCGATGGTGGAATCACTGGGGTGGTCGACCAGATCTCTGGCGGAGTCCAGGATGGGCTCCTCCGGGGGGATGACTAGGGCGTCACTGGTGCTGTCAATCTGCGTTAGAGTTTGCTGGAGAGAACAGCCAGCGACTTAAACCTGTAGTCCTCTCTGAACCTGGTCTGGTCCGAGGATCGATAATGCTTCTACTACAGGGTCTATGGTGATGATGGGTTGCTCTGCAGTAATGGTATCAGTGATCTCCACTACGGCCTCCGAGTTTAGGATTATCTCGGTTATAGTGTGATCTACTAGGGTTAAAGCAGGTTCCGATGGTACTTCCTCATCTATAGTGGGATCAACTAGGGTTAAGGCAGACTCCGGTAGGACTCCCTCATCTTCCGATTCAAGAGCATCAAACTTATTGAAGAGGGTTAGAGCTTGGGTTTCGATAGGGACCAGGGTTTTGTGTGGGATTTCGCATTTGTCTGAGTTGCCTTCACTGGAAGCAAATCTGGTGTGCGTGTTCGGGTGTGGGAGGAGAGGGGACCGTGGGGTCCTCCCTCCTGATTCCATGTGGTAGTTTCGGACTGGTTTCTTCTTGAGTTCTGGGTAGAGACGGTGACAGTATTTTGGGATGTGACCGCGTAAATGGCAGTGGTTGCAGAACATAATGTGGCTGTCATATACGATCTGTTGGGTGTGGGTACGATTGCCTAGCTCGATGCTAATAAAATTGGGGGGGCTCGGAGGTGAGATCGAGTTCCACACAAAATTTGGCGTAGTTGGCCTTGGTGAGATTGCTAGTTTCAGGGGTCGTGGTGACATACGTCCCGAAGGAGTTGGCTATGCGCCGAATGGCCGCTGGAACGAAGCAAATGAGGGGTAGTTTCAGCAGCGTCACCCAAACTGCGACCTTCGTAGAATCTTCTTGAGTACTAAAGCCGGAGGACCACTTGATGATCTTCATCTGGTGGGAGTCAACCCGACAGGTGCCTTTGGACCACACAGTTCTGTGGTCAGAATCGGAAGAGTGGTGGAGGAGAATATGTCTGGGGTCGAGGGGGACGACGCGATATTCCGTTGAGAGGCTCCAACTGGCTATAACCTCCTGCACTCTGGCTATTTTGGGGCATCCTGAAGAAAATTTGAGGACAAAGGTGTGGGGGAAAGATGATGAAAGCGAGGTCAATTCCAAATCAGAGAATAGAATTGTTGGGATTGGGGATTCCTGCAGGTACACGATGTCCGGGAGTTTGACGTCTGGAAACAATAGTCCCTTCTGGGGCACTAAATCCGGACGAAGTATGGCGGCGTAGGAAGGCTGATCAGCTCTCGAAGAGGATGGGAGCGGAGTTCCGCTAGATGATAGCGGGGGCCGGGGGGGGGAGGGGAAGAGACTGCTCAGACAGGGGAATATATATATATATATATATATATATATATATATATATATATATATATATATATTATTTCTGTTAATAGTTTATGACGCTCGTCGTCTACACCTTTGTTTAGGGTTTTCCCCTCACATTTTGAAGGGACTTGGGCTATCTCCCGGTTCCACACTCTCGTTTTTTACATTCAATGAAGGCTTTAGCCATGATAAATATATATATATATATATTTTTTTTTTTTTATATATATATATATATATATATATATATATATATATATATATATATATATATATATATATATATATATATATATATATAGAAAAAAAAAATATAGTATATATACATAGAAAATCGTTTAAAAAAATATATATATATATATATATATATATATAATATATATATATCTATATATATATATATATATATATATATCTATATATATATATATAGATATTTATATATATATATATAAAACTATTTTCTATGTATATATATATATAATAATAATAATAATAATAATAATAATAATAATAATAATAATAATAATAATATAATAATAATAATAATAATAATAATAATAATAATAATATATAGATCAGTTGGGATGAGCGCTGCCGCTCTCTGGGCTCCTTGGGCTGCCGGCGCGTGGGGTCCCTTCTCCGGCGAGCCCCGGCGCACCGCCGGCGGTCCTCCCTACCCCTGCGCAGCCTGGCTGCCATGGCCGACCTGGCCCCCTTGGTTCAGCTCCCCTCCGTGGCTCGCCTCCCCCTCTGATCAACCCCGCCGGCGCTGACGCCCCCGTCGCCCCCGGCGTCCTCCGCGGCGACCTTCCCCTCCCCTCCCTGCTGGGTCCTCTCCCTTTCCCCCTCCCCGTCCCCCCCTCGTTCCTACCCCCTCCATCTCCCGCGGCTCCCCCGGTGCCAGACCCCCCCTCCGCCTCCAGCTCTCCTCCCCCGGCGTCGGATCAGCTCCGACCCCTCCTCCTGAGCTCCTCGTCCAGAGGCTAGCCCCCTCGCTTCCGACCACGTCCGCCCAGAGGTTCGCCCCCTGAGCTCCTCTCTTCCGGCCTCGTCTGCCGGCCTTGTCGCTGAGCCGTCCCCCCTCTCGGTCGCGGTCCCATCCCCTATCCCCTCCCCCCGAGGCGGTGCCCCTGCCCGTGGTGCACCCTCCCTCCCGATGTTCACGCTGTCTTCCCGGCTCCTTTCGTGTGGTCGGAGCCCCCGTCGAGGCCCCCTGGCCCTCCGGTCCCCCCTTCTAACTCCGGTGCCGGGCTAGGAGGGCCCCTGCTCCGTGCTTCTCTTGGCCGGAGCGCCCCTCCCCTACGCCCTCTCGGTCCTCCTTGCCCCCCTTCTAGCTCCGGTGGAACGCGGTCCGAGCCATCCCATGACGGCCGCAGGCCTCGGCGCGCCCTATCCGCCGCCGGCCGCGGACGTGCCATTCCCCGTGGCCGTGCTTCTCCGCGGACGTCCCTCTCGACATGGTCCCCCCCCCTCCGGCTCGCCGTGGTCTCCCTCTCGGCGATGGGTTCTCCCCCTCCTCCCTCTCCCCAGCTGGTGGTGCTATCCCCTCCTCCCCGCCGGTAGTGTTCCCCCCTCGCCTCGCCTGCGCTCTGCCCCTCCCGGAGGAGGCTCGTCGTGGCCCAGCTTTTCTCTCCGTCTTTCCCGTCGCTCCGCCCGTCCCGGCGGAGCCCCCCAGCCTCGGCATCCCCTAAGCCGCTTCTCCCCCTTCCTCCTCTGCAAAGGCATCCCTACCGGCGGTTCTCCCCGGCCCCCCGACCGCTTCCGGCAGCTCCTCTGTCACTCTGCCTCTCCCGGCGGAGGCCCTAGCCATGGCAGTCCACCTGGCGCCTCTCCCTCCTCCTCCTTTGCGGCGGACCGGTGGTGGCCCCCTCGCCGCGGCTCTACCGCGTGGCCCACCTCGTCGAGGCCCAACCGTCGAGGCCCCTCCTCGAGGCCCTCCGTCGAGGCCATCCTCGTCGTGGCCCCGCCGAGA
>JANAVB010041819.1:2436734-2561924 GCA_029216955.1 Iris pallida | reverse complement strand
GTCATGAGATGTTATTTTATATTCTCTGGTATATCTTATACAAGCCTTGTCCTTGTTCCTTGTGTATTGTATAGACATGATTCCTACGAAGGCTAGCTACCTTCTCAGAGAATCTTGTGTCATGATGTGTCATGGTTGGATCCACTATACTAGTCAGGGACGGAGGTAATAGCATATATATGTGATCAAATCCTTGTGCAAGATATTATTTTTTTTGTGAGTGTTAATCATACACCGCACGTATGATTAGCCAGACCATTTTTCTGTGCAAGTTTCTAAGCCGATCACATGTTGAAACTAGTGTTAAACTCACATAGATAGTAGTTCTTGATTCCCGTACATGATATACACCGTCCTCTTGCTCTTACATTCGTCTACAGTCGTGATATGCCTTACCATGATTCATGTACGTATCATTTTACCTTGTATATTCTTTCTATTTACTACTATATGTTCTATATCGTCTAACTAGAACTGTTATCGAAGATTTGTGCTCGTTCCATCCTGACTGGATATGTTGACAAAATTTTACAGATTATGGCGAGGACGAGTGTCCTAACTACTATTGTCCTTATGACGTAGTAGGCGTAGACCGGGAGACACTTGTCCAGCAGGGGTTAGTTCCATCCAATGAGGCATTAGTATAGTTTAGCTAGTTTAGTTTGGTATTAGACTTTGTCTCCAGATTACACTTGGACATGTTATTATTTTAGTATTTGTATTTGAGATTGTTGACTCTGGACTTGTATTATTTTTGTGTTGGAGTTTCTGGATATATTTTCATATCTTATTGTCTTTATCTTTCAGTATCATCTATCCTTCTTAGAGTTTGTGATTGAGTATATTATATTGTCATTATTTGTCCTCCGTTCGGAGTTGACCATTCTCGACAGGTTTTGATATTATAATTGTTGTTAGATAGTAGACCTAGACAGCGTTCTATGCCGTTTCTGTGGCGTAGGCTGAGACGCTGTCACGCACTCGTGCCCTCACTCCGGGTGCGGGTTGTGACAGTGCGCCAGCCCTGGCCGCGTCCCCGGTCCCCGCGCGGAGCAGCACATCCCCACGGAAGACCTCTTTGTTTCAGCAATTCACTAACAAGTGAGCGGCTTTTATCCTTCGACGATCCTTAATCTTCGTGTATAACAATGGTAGACTTGTTATTGCGTTCGGTGCTTAATAAAAGATGCCTAGTAATAACTCAAAAAGATAATGAAAGATAAATTATCACATGGCTAGGCTTATGTTGCAAATCAAATAATGCTTGTATGTTGCAATATGAATTGTTGAACAGGTGACGCAAAGACCCAAGTATTGGGCGGTAAGTATATCGGACTTCGGTTTGAAAGAATGATAACACTAATGAATAGTCCCTCGGTTGAATAAATGAGTATCCGAGCCTATGGCTCAAGGTAAGATGGCAAGATGGTAAGATGGTAAGATGGCAAGTTGGCAAGATGAAATAAGAACTACGACTTATGTGGAAGATGTTATTATCATGCATGTTATGTCTCTTATTAGTTGTATTACGTGCATGGTCATGGACAACTTGTGCACAAGGTAGTTCCCAGAACGGTAATCCGCGGCCACGGACCCGGTTCGTCCTAGGAGGAACAAGGATTGATTTCGACGTACTGGTATCGGTATACGGGACTTGCAGTGGGGCTACCTACCTGCACTGCAAAGGCACCGTTATACCAGTAAGACGGTCCAAGATGGCGTATCGCCAGTGACCTTCATATAGACAGGTGTCATAGCTAACAATGTCTTATATAGGCAAGAGTAAGTGGTATTCATAAATATACAGGGATGGCTATCGACCGTGGGTAAGATTCACCAAATTGGTGATCAACATGAATTCCTTATATTAGAACAACATGAATTGCTTATGTTTCTAACATCACTGTGTGCTTCTTATATTTCTTATCAAGTATATGAATTGTTAATGGACCCTAAGACAAGATAGAAAGATTACAAATCAATAGTGAACATTCATGTAATTCACTATTGTTGATTTATGGTGAGATTGGTTACGGCCGCTCACCAGTACATATGTGGCAATGTACTGATCCTCGTCTCCACAGGTGCCGGGAACATCGTGGATAATCTTAGACGTTGAAGGCTTGCTGTCCGACTCTTTAGAAGCTTCATACGTTCTTGAAGTTTCCACTTGAAGAAGAAGGCATTTTGCTGAAGGTGGTTATTGCCGCATTATTAATAAATGGATATGATGTATGGAATAAGTTGTATCTCATTTCAATATTTCTGCAAATTGTAGCCAAGTTTGCCATTTCATCTTGGCTGTTTGAGAGCCTTATATTCTCTGTTTTTAAAGATATCAATAAAGAGCTTATTTCAGATCATATTTGTGTTGTCCAACTTCTTTGTTAACTTGTTGCGAATCTCTATTCAAAATATCTTTTTTATAAAAGGGAACATGACACGCCTTGTACAAGTGTAATTCCAGACTTGTACGACATCACATTAACGAGGACGAACGATTCGACATGAATCAAATGGAGGCGAACGATTCCCCGAATCGGGCGTGACAGTTTGAGAGCCTTATGTTTTCTTATTTTCAAAGATATCAATAAAGAGCTTATTAGATCATATCTGTGTTGTCCAACTTCTTTGTTAACTTGTTGCGAATCTCTATCCAAAATGTCTTTTTTATAAAAAGGAACACGACACGCCTTGTACAAGTGCAATTCCAGACTTGTACGACATCACGCCTTAATGATGATGAACGATTCGGCGTGAATCAAAGCGGAGGCGAACGATTCTCCGAATCGGGGCGTGACAGTTTGGTATCAGAGCACGGTTTTAATTTCTTGGAAATTTCTTGGTTTTGAGATTTCAAAAATGACACAAGCTTTATTGATTTTTGAAAACTTTGGTTTTAATGTCCCGAAATGAGATGTTCCATACAATAAGTCCATAAATATTTTATGAGACTAACAAGCTTCTCTGTTTTTGCAGAGATGACGAAGGCGGGTACCACGAACAATACGAGTAGCTCAAGGGCGGTAGCCTTAACCGACCCGATGGAGAGGATGCTGGCTATGATGGAAAGCCAGCAGAGGCAAAACGCAAAGCAATTTGAAGCCCAACAAAAGCTAGATACCCTGCGACAGTTGGTCCGATCAGTAGTAAAAAATGGGGCTCAAGGCACTCCAGTCTCAAGGGAGAGAGAGATTGTGGAGGCAGAGGAACCCTTGGGGCTAAGAAAACAACTGCTGTGACCGATATTACAAAGTTAAGAAAATCTGCAACAAAGAATTCAAAGGGATAGAAGAAGCCACCATTGCTATGGATTGGCTAGTTGAAGTGGAGGACCACCTGGAAGCCTTGGGTGTTAATAGATCCAAGAGGGTATCGTGCGTGAAACTACTGCTAGTTTCCAATGCACGCTACTGGTGGC
This sequence comes from Iris pallida, assembly GCA_029216955.1. Taxonomy (NCBI): domain Eukaryota; kingdom Viridiplantae; phylum Streptophyta; class Magnoliopsida; order Asparagales; family Iridaceae; genus Iris; species Iris pallida. The sequence goes on along the minus strand of JANAVB010041819.1, from coordinate 2,558,503 downwards.
AAGGTCTGAAAAGGATCCTTGCTGGGGTGAATGGGACAACAAAAATTACTTGGCAGATGTTCCGGAAGGCCTTTCTGGCTCAGTTTTTTTTCGACTGAGCAGCGAGCTAAGGAATTGAAATTTCAAAAGCTCGAACAGGAAAACTTGACGGTGAAGGTGAGGCAGAATTCTCAAGACTGTCTCAGTATGCAATTACAAAGCTTACTGACGAAGCATCTAAGGCTCGTCGGTTTGAGCAGGGCTTGAGGCCTGCTCTGAAGGCTCAAGTTGTGGTTCAGAAGTATAAGATTTTAGGAGTCTTATGAGCACGCAAAAGAGTTGCACCCATACTATCCTGCAACGGCGCCAGTGCAAGCGTCGGTACAGAATATGCATCATAAGAGACCGAACAATGGGGGTAGATATGAGGCGCCAAAGTGCCAGAATCATGGTGGCTATCAGAGACCCAATCATATTGGGTCGTTCTGCAACAAGTACCGCAACAGAGGGCACTCTGCTAATGAGTGCAATGTCCTAGAGGGAGGATGCTTTAAGTGTGGTCAATTCGGCCACATGTCTCGCAACTGTCCGGGAAGGGGCAACCAGAACCTTCCGAGGCAGCAGCCTCATCACCAGTATTAACAAAATTGTGGACAGGCACCATGACCCCATAAACCACCACAGAATCAGAGACCCGATGCTCAGGGCCGAGTCTTTGCATTGACTCAGGAAGAAGCACTTGCATCAGATACTATCGTGACAGGTATATTGTTATTTAATGGCATTCCTGCGTGTACTTTTTTTGATTCTGGTGCCACATATAGTTTTATATCTGAAGATTATGTTAAGGAACATGAAATAAAAATGTCAATGCTGAATGTATATCTTAGTGTTAGTACTCCATCAGGAGTGGAGATGCCTACTAACATGATATGTAGGGATGGTTACATATGTATCGGGAAGAGAAAGCTATTATTGGACATAATCGTGCTCGATATCAAGGATTATGATATCATTCTGGGAATGGATTGGTTAAGTGCATGTTGTGCGACGATCGACTATACGAAGAAGCGAGTTATGTTTCGACTACCTGGAGAAACAGAATCTCTTACTCGGCCAGTTCGTCGATAAAGGCATCGATGGTGATTTCAGCTACTACAGCCCGACGAATGTTACATTCTGGCTGCAAATAGTACCTTGTTTCTATTCGAGACACACGCAAGAATGGTGCAGACTCAGCTAACACTGAAGTCGTGGCAGAATTTTCTGATGTGTTTCCTGACGAGATACCGGAATGCCTCCAGACCGGAAGATTGAATTCACTATCGATACATTTCCAGATGCTTGTCCGATCTCAAGGGCTCCGTACAGGATGGCGCCTGCTGAATTAAAGGAACTCAAAGTGCAGTTACAAAAATTATTGGACAGGAGATATATCAGACCCAGTTTCGTGGGGTGCTCCGGTGCTATTTGTGAAGAAGAAAGATGGATCGATGCAACTGTGCATCGACTATCGCGAGCTAAACAAAGTTACAATTCGGAACAAGTACCCATTGCCTCGAATAGACGACCTCTTCGATCAGTTGCAAGGGGCGTCTGTATTTTCAAAGATTGACCTTTGCTCAGGCTATCATCAGTTGAAGATCAAACCAGATGACGTTCCTAACTCAGCATTCCGAACCAGATATGGACACTATGAATTCTTGGTCATGCCCTTCGGACTGACCAACGCTCCTGCCGCTTTCATGGATATGATGAACAGAGTCTTCCGGTCCTTTTTGGATAAATTTGCGGTCGTGCATCGATGATATCCTAATTTACTCGAAGTGCAGAGAGGACCATGCAGAGCATTTAAGAATAGTGTTACAGACTCTATGGGAAAATTAGCTCTATGTCAAGTTAAGCAAGTGTGAATTTTGGACGAGTAGCGTGTCGTTTCTAGGGCACGTTATCTCAGCGAAAGGTATGTCCGTTGACCCAAAGAAAATTGAAGCCGTAATAGATTGGAAGCAACCCACGTCGGCAAGCGAGATCCGAAGTTTCCTCGGCTTGGCAGGCTACTACAGAAAGTTTGTCAAGGATTTTTCGAAAGTGGCAGCACCTTTAACTCGGCTAACCCAGAAGGGAGTTGCATTTGATTGGACTGACGAGTGAGAGGCTAGCTTTCAAAATCTAAAGCAACGTCTCATGTCAGCTCCAATCCTTATACTTCCAGACGAGCCGAGGGATTCCAGATATACAGTAATGCGTCCGGATTGGGTTTGGGATGTGTATTGACTCAGAGAGGGAAAGTGATATCGTATGCCTCAAGACAGGCTAAGCTGCACGAGAAAAATTGTCCAACGCACGATTTGAAATTGGCAGCGATAGTGTTTGCATTGAAATTATGGCGGCATTACTTGTATGGAGTGGCTTACGAGATCTTCACCGATCATAAGAGCCTGAAGTACATCTTTACTCAAAAGGATTTAAATTTGTGGCAAAGACGTTGGTTGGAGATTATAAAAGATTATGACTTGACGATCGTGTATATCCCAGAAAAGGCAATGTGGTGGCGGACGCGTTGAGCCAGAACTTTGGGGATCAATCAGTATTGACAACAAATACTGGAAGAATTAGAGAGCATGGGAATTGCGCTCCAGATTCGTGGCCGCAATGCACAACTGGCTCAACTTCAACTTGAGCCGAGTTTGTTAGTAAAGATTAAGACTACACAGAGGGCGGTTGAGTTCTTGATTATGATTGGCGGAATGATAGAAAGGGGTGAAGCAAGCGACTTCCCCAGGCATGAGGACGGATCGCGACGACTCAAGGGGAGGCTATGTGTCCCAAAGGATGAAGAACTCCGAAAAGAAATCTTGACGGAGGCCTATTATGCCAAGTATTCGTTGCACCCGGGAAGTACAAAAATGAATAAAGATTTGCGTACGACCTTCTGGTGGCATGGTATGAAACGATATGTGGCCCTCTTTGTCTCGCGATGTTTAGCTTGTCAACGATTCAAGGTAGAAAACCAGAGGCCCGGCGAGGAGATGTAGAACCTCGCGATCCCAGAATGGAAGTGGGATCATATAACCATTGATTTTATAGTTGGCTTGCTGAAGACGCAGCGGAGGAATGATGCAATTTGGGTCATCTTTGATCGATTAACCAAATCTGCACATTTTTTTGCAATGAAAATCACATGGAGCGTCGATCGGTTAGCTCAGCTATACTTGGATGAAATTGTCCGATTACATGGGGTGCCGACATCAATAGTGTCGGATCGGGATGGAAGATTTGTATCGCATTTTTGGGTTAGTTTACATTCGGCCATGGGAACGCAATTGAAATTCAGTTCTGCATACCATCCGCAGACCGATGGCCAGACTGAGAGGGTGAATCAGATACTTGAGGGCATGCTATGGCTTTGTACAATTGATCTAAAAACTAGTTGTGCACTCACTTGTCGCTAGCAGAATTTGCCTACAATAACAGTTACCATTCGATTATACAGATGGCTCCGTATGAAGCATTATACGGGCGAAAGTGTCGGTCTCCGATTTGTTGGGATGAAGTCGATGAATGACAGGTACTTCGTCCAGAGATGGTGGAACAGGCCGTCGAGAAGGCCCGCATGATTCGAGAGAAGTTACTTGTGGCACAAAGTCGGCAGAAGAGTTATACGGATACTCATCGACGACCATTGTAATTTGTGGTAGGCGATCATATATTTCTGAAAGTGTCACCGATGCGCGGAGTTATACGATTCGGTACGAGAGGAAGTTAAGTCCGAGATTTGTTGGCCCGTTTGAAATCCTTAAGCGAGTCGGCCCAGTTGCCTATCAGATCGCGTTACCACCGACATTGGATGGAGTGCACGATATCTTCCATATTTTCCAACTACGGAAGTATGTGCATGATTCAAGTCATGTGGTAGACTTCGGTCGGTTAGGGCTAAGAGCTTATTTGTCTTATGTGGAGGAGCCCGTATAGATTTTGGATAGGAAGGATAAAGTTTTGCAGAATAGAATTCTTCTTTTTGTTCGAGTGCTTTGGAGAAATCATTCTGTCGAGGATTCGACTTAGGAACTTGAAGCGGATATGAAGGAAAAGTTTCCTTCGTTATTTGATCTAGGTAGGTTTGTGTTTAAGTTTCAGGGATGAAACTTTTTGTTAGTGTATTAATATGTAATGTCCTGAATCCCGTTGCGGAGCATGGATTAGGCTAGCGGCCAAATGACCGAGTCGGATGAGACTTGGAAAACTTTACCAGGATCGCGAGATAATGAATTGAGATCCTTTTTCGTTATGGATTGGACTCTTTTGAAATGATGCCCAAGATGCAATGGCACGGGTCTTGGAAGAAGAGTTCTATATAAGAGTCGCTTGCCTCGAGACTGTTGTCCTGATGGTTTTCGATGTCGCTTTTGCTGTTGGCTTTTGTGTGCATTTTATGATTATTTCGATGAATGTTTTCATGGATTTACTTTTACTGTCTACGCATTTGATATCGAATCACTGAGAGAAAGAGAAGAAGTATACTGATCAGACATTGGTGCTAACGCAGTGAACCGAGCTTGACATTGCGTGGAAGACCTCTTTGTCTCGGCAATTCACCAACAAGTGAATGGCTTTGATCCTTCGACGATCCTTAATCTTCGCGCGTAACAATGGTAGACTTGTTATTGCGTTCGGTGCTTAATGAAATATGCCTAGTAATAACTCGAAAAGATAATAAAGATAAATTATCACATGGCTAGGCTTATGTTGCAAATCAAATGATGCTTGTATGTTGTAATATGAATTGTTGAACAGGTGACGCAAAGACCCAAGTATTGGGCGGTAAGTATATCGGACTTCGGTTCGAAAGAATGATAACACTAATGAATAGTCCCTCGGTTGGATAAATGAGTATCGATCCTATGGCTCAAGGTAAGATGGCAAGATAATAAGATGGCAAGATGGTAAGATGGCAAGTTGGCAAGATGAAATAAGAACTATGACTTATGTGTGGAAGATGCTATTATCATGCATGTTATGTCTCTTATTAGTTAAGTTGCATTACGTGCATGGTCATGGACAACTTGTGCACAAGGTAGTTTTCAGAGCGGTAATTCACGGCCACAGACCCGGTTCATCCTAGGGGAACAAGGATTGATGCCGACGTACTTGTATCGGTATACATGACTTGCAGTGGAGCTAGCTACTGCACTGCAAGAGCACCGTTATACCAGTAAGACGGTCCAAGATGGCGTGTCGCCAGTGACCTTCATATAGACAGGTGTCATAGCTAACAATATCTTATGCAGGCAAGAGTAAGTGGTATTCATAAATATACAGGGATGGCTATCGACCGTGGGTAAGATTCACCAAATTGGTGATCAACACAAATTCCTTATGTTAGAACAATATGAATTGCTTTTGTTTCTAACATCACTGTGTGCTTCTTATATTTCTTATCAAGTATATGAATTGTTAACGGACCCTAAGACAAGATAGAAAGATCACAAATCAATAGTGAACATTCATGTAATTTACTACTGTTGATTTATGGTGAGATTGGTTACGGCCGCTCACCAGTACATATGTGGCAATGTACTGACCCTCATCTCCACAGGTGCCGGGAACCTCGTGGATAATCTTAGAACGCTGAAGGCTTGTTGTCTGACTCTTAGAAGGTTCATACGTTCTTGAAGTTTCCACTTGAAGAAGAAGGCATGTTGCTGAAGGTGGTTATTGCCGTATTATTAATAAAGAATATGATGTATGGAACAGGTTGTATCTCATTTTAATATTTCTGCAAGTTGTAGCCAAGTTTGGCACTTCATCTCGGCTATTTGAGAGCCTTATATTTTCTGTATTTTCAAAGATATCAATAAAGAGCTTATTTCAGATCATATCTGTGTTGTCCAACTTCTTTGTTAACTTGCTGCGAATCTCTATTCAAAATGTCTCTTTTAAAAAACGAACACGGCACGCCTTGTACAAGTACAATTTCAGACTTGTACGCATCATGCCTTAGTGAGGACGAACTATTCGGCATGAATCAAAGAGGAAGCGAATAATTTCCTGAATCGGGACGTGACAGTTGAGCAGTACCGTATACTATCATTTGGCCAAAATGTAGTATATACATTGAATCTATCAGCCGGTCACAGATCAGCTATACGCTCAAAATCACTATTGACTCATTGTAGATTGGATCATTGTAGCACTGAGATTCTTGCTTGATGTTTTCTTATTTATTATCTAGGAAAAATATATATAATGCTTTTAAACTGTCCTTGCATCATTATTATTATTTAGAATGCTGGATGTTGATATGTTCTTGCTCCTCTCCTGACTGGAGACCAACATTTTAGGTGATTGCGAAGACGAGGAGCTCGCCTTTAGTTCCTTCTACGGACCCGATCCGAGTCCTGAAGAGGTAGCTGAACCTAACCAGGAAGCCCCGGACTACTAGTCGTGTCGTTGCTTAGTTTTTTCCATTTCCAGTTGTAATAAAGAACATATGTTTTAACTAAATGTTTATTTGCTCGTGTGGTTATTTCACCTAGACATTTAGCTTTAAATTCCAAAGTTCAAATAAATGTTTTCTTATTCTCGCATTTTAGAATTATCAACTTGTATACTACCGCTTGACACAACTTACTGTCCCGTCTCACAACGGTGCAGGCTGGACATGATCCGACCAGACCCAGTATATTGGAATCGGATCGTGACACAAGCCTTGCATAGAACATTATGCTTTCTACTAGAAAATATATGTTCTCACAAGCTGAGTTTTGATTTTCTTACTTTTTCATGCTTATACAAAAACGCTACATACTGTGAATGTAGATAAAACATTTGTATGTGCTAAATTAGTGGCATTGACCTCTCTGGTTCATCATTGTTGTTCTTTATTTGTCAATATATTAATTTTTTTAAAAAAATGGGCTAAGCATAAAGAAACATGTGATCAGCGATGTCATGCCATTGAACTATTGGTATAGTACAAATTCTAGGGTTCCTATGAGGTAAATTGTTGAATAAGAAACTAAAGTTCAGTTTAACAATGTACAAAGAGACGAGTGCAAAGCAATTCCTACCACCATTGGATATTATTCGACCGACCATGCAACACTGCTAAAAGGAATAAACACTGTTGCTAAAATAATTAATAAATGAATTGATTCCTATAATATTCTATATATCATAGTTAAAAAAACAAAATTAGTACGCTGCACCTATGAAGCTTATTATAAACTGTTGAAATTATTCAATAATATGGATCACACATGTAAAATTAATTGTATTGGGCTATCTAAATAATTAAGCCAAATTAAAGTGGTCTATTTGAAAAATTGGCTTAAGGGTATAATTGTCATGGAATTAATGTAGATACCGAAGATAATTCTAATTTGATGAGGGGCCAAATTAGAAATATCAACACACATATATATATGTGTGTATTCATTAGGGTTATGGTCCCCAACTTATACGGCCACCAAAAGAGAGGTTTTCTTTTTTCTCTTCTGCATCCCCATCAACAGAAAGAGAGGGACAAAGGATTTGGATTCTTCTTTGTCATTAAGGGTCGTAGTAAGTTGGAAGATCGAACCCAATAAAGAGACGAACGTTTCAAGATCCATCAAGCCTAGCAATGGATTCAGGTGTGCTTCCGCAATTTAATTTATGTTCTTCATCTCATGAATCGACATGGTACAAAATTTCTAACAAGTGGTATCAGAGCCTCCCTTGTTTGATTTATGAGGTCGAAGTTTCAAAATAATATTTGTTGTTCGGAAATCCTAGATGGTTAGATATAATTTAGGGTTCCAAATTTTTTTGATGAAAATTTTTATGATCAATGGGTTCAGCATTTCTAGGAAATTTGTTTCTAGAAAATATAACAGAATTCCGAATTGGGCAAGGGATCCCAAGTAGAAGTTATTTTTAGACTCTTTCTGAAGTGGTTAGCGATTTCTCTCTCTCATTCTACATTATTGTGTCTAGAGGTTGTTTCTTTTGTCGTTGGTTGTATGTCCATGGAAAAGTAATAATTTTTACAATGCCAACAGGAAAGTTCTTCCATTTTTGCCAAGTAGAATGGAACTCTAAGATTACATAGTTTGTTAATTTTAGAAAATTGATCAATATTCTTTTATTTTACTCCAGCCAAAAGTATGATTTGTTTGGTTTTCCATTTGCTATATATGATACTGCATATCCTAGCTTTCAAATTTCCAGTGGGAGCTAGCTTCCCATGACTTCTTTACGAGTAACAGGTGTATTTAACAATTATTCAAGGATAAATTCCTATTGCAATTTTAAGAGATTATATATTGAATAGTCAACTTGGGCGGCTAAAGCTAGCATGACATGTCTAAATTGTTACCTATAGCTAAGTAGTAGTTAACAGCATTATTTAAGATCAACATGTTAGAGTATTGGTATCATGTTCCATTGTTGTTGTTCTCTGGATGCATATTCTCAGTAGATTATTACATGAATTTTATTATGTTGGTAATATTCAATTTTGTCAAATTAAAATTCATGCTTATACTTTTGATTACTTTATTTCAGTAATAATCTTATAAATATGCATGTATTAAAGTTTTTGGACATGATTCAGTTTTAAAATTTAGTCAACATTCAATTTTTTGTTGCCTTTTATGACTAGCAATAGTTGTCCAATATTCAAAGTAGACTTATTGAAACAAGATGTCGCCAAAGTGACCTCTCTTGCGTATATAGTCTACGAGGGATGTCGGATGTTTGTGTGTGTATATTCATGCGGGTATTAGCCGGCCCAAAGGAAGGTTAATACTTGGCCGAATTGCACACATACTTGTAGTGATAAATGTGTGACAATTATACGGTTTACATGTGAATAATAACCCGCTCCAAAGATAGGCTTATTATTTGACATGACTTATTGTCAACGTTTGATCACTACACCAAGAGTACCACTTGCAGTTAATATCACTGTCCAAAGACTTGATATTAATGATGCACTAGGTATCTTGAGATGGGGTTCACCATTATTTGAATTTATTTGACTATCTTTATTCTTTGGTTATTAATTAGAGCATATTGTTTATTTATTTTTGTTTCTTTTCAGTTAATGTTGCTATAATATCTGCCAATACGAATTCAATTTCCATGCTTAATGGGATAAATTTTAAGGGCAAAAAGAAAAGAAATACAGAAGCTGCTGAGGGCCTGGCTCAAAAGAAACAACAATATAAAACTAAGGATTGTTTCTTTTGTGACAAGTCAGGACACATAAGGAAAAGTACATTTCTCAATTTGGTCTGTTCTGAGGTTAAAGCTTCAGTACCTAGAAACACATGGTGGTTAGATTCTGGTGCTACTGCCCATATTAGTGTTTCTAGACAAGGTTGTCTGAGCTACCGAAAGCCAATTGATGGTGAAAGATACATCTATGTGGGTGACGAAAAGTCGGTAGAAGTGGAAGCAATAGGACATTTTAGGTTATTATTGGAAACCGGTTATTATTTGGATTTGATAGATACTTTTATTGTACCGTCTTTTAGACGGAATTTAGTTTCAGTTTCCTTACTGGACAAATCTGGTTATCATTGTTCATTTGGAAACAATAAGTTTAGTCTATCTTTAAATTCAAATATTGTTGGTAGTGGTTTTAATGTTTATGATAACCTATATTCACTTGAAACTATTGCATCTTACAATGAAATCTTGCATGCGGAGTCACGTGGTACTAAACGCAAAATTAATAATGAAAATTCAGCCTCATTACGGCACAAGCGATTAGGTCACATCTCTAGAAATAGACTTGAATGACTTGTGTCTGATAGAATTTTGGATTCTCTTGATTTTACAGACTTTAATGTCTGTGTTGAATGTGAAAAGGGAAAACAGACCAAAACAAAGAGATTAGGTGCCAATAGGTCTACAGAAGTCTTAGAATTGATTCATACTGATATCTGTGAACCATTTCCTTCGGCTTCTTGGAATGGTCAAGAATATTTTATATCATCATAGACGACTATTCTAGATACGGCTACCTATATCTCATTCGTGAGAAATCACAGTCTTTGGACGTATTCAAATCATTTAAAGCTGAAGTTGAGAACCAACTCAACAGAAGAATAAAAGTCGTCAGGTCTGACCGTGGTGGAGAATACAATGGTAGATCTGATGGATCAGGTGAACAACGTCCATGACCGTTTGCTAAATTCCTAGAGGAATGTGGAATCGTCCCACAGTACACCATGCCAGGATCACCTAGCATGAATGGTGTAGCTGAAAGACGAAATAGGACTCTTAAGGATATGGTGAGGAGTATGATTAGTCATTCTACCTTACCAGAGTCACTCTAGGGTGAAGCACTTAAAACAGCAGCTTACATTCTGAATAGAGTGCCAACTAAAGCGGCTGCAAAAACACCTTATGAGCTTTGGACAGACAAAAAACCTAGTTTGATGTATTTACATATTTGGGGTTGTCCAGCTGAGGCAAGGCCTTATAGGCCATATGAAAAGAAATTGGATCCCAAAACTGTAAGCAGCTACTTTGTTGGCTATGCGGAGCGATCAAGGGTTATAAATTTTACGATCCCACAAAAAGGACAATTTTTGAGACGGGAACTGCTATATTTTTTAGGATGACTTTGAGGGAAGAAATAAAGTTAGGGACATTGTATTTAAGGAGGAATCTGTTACGATCCCTACTATCACTTTTGACGATGTGCATATTTCTGTACCTGTCATTGATCAAGAAGTGAATCCGGAACCTCAACAAGACAATGTTGATTTACCTCTACAAGTCGATGTTGAGCTACCTCAACAAGACAACATAGAGGCACCCCCCATTCAAGATGAGGCAGTTGTTCCTGAGGAACAAACTCAACAACCTCAAGAATATGTGCCATTAAGACGATCCACCAAAGAAAAGAGAAATGCAATTTTGGATGATTTTATCATATTTCTCGAGGAACATGAGGAAGACCATGGAATATTGAAGATGATCAAATCAACTTCCGTCAGGCCATGGAAAGTTCCAATTCTCAAAAGTGGAATGATGCAATGAATGAGGAGTATAAGTCCATGCAAGACAATAAAGTTTGGAAACTTGTCCCAATACAAAAAGATGTGAGGCCCATTGGTTGTAAATGGATATTTAAAACCAAGACGAATTCGATGGGTAATGTGGAGAAGTATAAAGCACGTCTTGTAGCTAAAGCCTTTACTCAAAAGGAAGGGATTGATTTTAAAGAGACTTTCTCTCCGGTTTCTTCGAAAGACTTTTTTAGAACAATCATGGCACTTGTTGCACATTTTGATCTTGAGTTACATCAAATGGATGTCAAAACGGCGTTTCTCAATGGTAACATTGACGAAACTATTTATATGGTGCAGCCAGAAAACTTTGTGTCGGTAGATCCAAAGAATATGGTTTGCAAATTGACAAAATATATTTATGGACTCAAGCAAGCTTCTCGTTAGTGGTACTATAAATTTTACTAAGTTGTTACCTCATTTGGTTTTGAGGTTAACGTTGTTGAAGATTGTGTGTATCACAATTTCAGTGGGAGTAAAATTATTTTTCTGGTTTTGTATGTTGATGACATACTGCTTGCCACAAATGATATAGGCATATTGCATGACACTAAGAAATTTCTATCAAATAACTTTGAGATGAAAGATCTTGGTAACGTCTCTTTTGTATTAGGAATTCAAATACATCGAGATCGTTCTCGAGGTATTCTTGGATTATCACAAAAGTGCTATATCGATAAAGTGCTTAAAAGATTTGGCATGCAAGAATGCAAACCAGGTGACACCCCAGTCACTAAATGAGACAAGTTCAGTCTCAATCAGTGTCCTAAGAATAGCCTTGAAATTAAGGAAATGAAATTGATCCCCTATTCATCAGCTGTGGGGAGTCTAATGTTTGCTCAGGTGTGTACGCGTCCGGATATTACATACATAGTTAGAATTCTAGGCAGATATTTAAGTAACCCTGGGATGGATCATTGGAAAGCAGCCAAACGGGTGATGAGATACTTACAGAGAATAAAGGATTACATGCTCACTTATAGGAGATCAGATCAGCTGGAGATCATAGGGTATTCCGACTCTGATTTTGCTGGATACCAAGACAGTAGGAGATCCACGTCAGGTTATGTTTACATGTTAGCTGGAGGAGCTATATCTTGGAAGAGTGTCAAACAAACACTCATTGCTTCGTCCATTATGGCAGCAGAGTTTATAGCATATTTTGAGGCATCTAATCATGGAATATGGTTGCAAAATTTTGTCACTGGGCTGCGCATTAAGGAGGGTGTTGAAAGACCACTCAAGTTATATTGTGACAATAAATCAGCAGTACTATTTTAATAACAACATGAGCTCGTATAAGTCAAAGCATATTGACATAAAGTTTCGAGTTGTGAAGGAGAGAATTCAGAATGGTGAAGTGTCCATAGAGCACATTGGGACGAACTCCATGTTAGCGGATCCGCTCACAAAAGGGTTACCACCCAAGGTCTTTCATGAGCACACTGCTCATATGGATGTTATCTCATTTGATGATATGTCAGTTTAGTGGGAGTTTGTATTTTATGTATTTGGATGCTATTTGGTTTTGGACACATTTATGTATTAAAGTATTTTGGATATTTATCTGAACAGATATATAGAAATTCAGTCCATTCTGTTTTCATTATGTTAAAGTATTGATCTCATTAAAGTTAAGGAGGACCAGTTGAAAATAGACATGTATTGATCATATTGCGTGTAATTTCTATGCTACGCATCCATGATTGATCTAAGTCGTTTAGCTATGTCACGTCATGCTCCCAGAATTATGGCGAGCCGGTTACGTAACATCATCTCCAGGCTACGCGACATACGAATACGCCAGTATCCATATTCGCGATTGTCGCCCGTAAGGTTCGTACATAGGTAAAAGCAGGTCACAACTTACATAAATTTAAGTCCACAATAATCTAAAACTAAGACATTCTAACTAAATGAACATGAACATAACTATTTCTACCCAGTACAATTTTGAGCCCAGCTATAAGTAATACAATTATACCTTAAACAAGTAGAGAAAAAGAATTCTTGTTCTAACTTGAACGTCTTCAATGGTATCATCACGTCCTTGATCTCCAGTTGTCCTTCAGTACCTGATAGCGGCTTCACTTGGTACACTGCTACATAACCTAGTGAACAATACTAGGTCGTTTAGAAACGATAAGAAAGTCCTCGGCCAAAAAATGGTTAAGGAAAATATAATAGGAATGAAACATAAAGATTTTCTATTAAGAGAATAGGAATATGCAAATTTACATTGTTATAGTTTTCATTCATTTAAAGTAGTATAAACGTCCTTTTGACTTTATTTAAAATGGGTAATTTCTTTCTAAAATGAGATGAAATTTGAAGGACTAAACCATCTACCCGATGTTACTGTCGATGTAGATGTAAAAATTTCCGAGCTTCCCTTGAGCTTATCATAAATTTTGCCTCCCTTGGACAAAATTGAAATTGCCTCCCTTGGGCTAACCCTAAAATACAATACAATTTGGAGAACAATTCCTGAATATTCATAAAATAGTTTTCCATCAACAATCCCGTTAACCTGGGATCAGGCTGTGAATTTGGCGGCACGGTGCTTAGTATCCGGCCTGGAGGCTCCCTTGGGCTTAACAATCACCTATTCGATGTTACTGTCGAAATAGATGTAATAATCTGGAGCCTCCCTTGGGCTTAGTTTGCCTCCCTTAAGCAAACGAAATAAGAGCCTCCCTTGGGCTTAGTTTGCCTCCCTTGAGCAAACGGAAATACGTGAGCTAAGCCTCACAAACTCGATTCGCATGGCCTTACGAACGAGTAGAAAATTTACTGATCAGCTTTTTAAATTAATTATGCTATAGGACTATTTAGGGATATCCAGGTTGTTCTCCCCCACCCAATGCTTCCTAAATGTTACTAAGTATCCTTCCTAAATGATTTTAGGTCTTAAGGAATAACCCGATTTTTCTGAAAGTCGGGAATTGACTCTCTTTAATTTTCCAAAAATTTTGGCAGAGTCTTCTTTGTATTTAGAGACTCCAAAAATTCACAAGAGACAAATATATATAAGAATTAAAATCCGGATTCGTCGACCCCTTCGGTGGAGCAACTCTCAACACCGGAACCACACAGTTAATAATTTGGGTTCGCTGACCCCTTCGGTGGAGCAACTCTCAACACCGGTAACCATGCAGTTTAATAAATAAGAAAATATCGAAATAAGAAAATTTTCCTTCATACCTAAGCATGCTAGCACTTATTCATTCGCAATATTCTTTGGTGCTACATAATTCAAGTAAGCACATAGCTATTGCACATTTTTATCGAAAAAGTTTCTAATACTACATTTAGTGAATAGATTTCCAAAATTAAAACCTAATATTCTCAATTCAACTTATACTTCATATATTAACCCCTTGAAAGTACCAACTAGCAATTTCTAACTTGAAAAAAATTAACAAGTGGGTTATCCTAACATCCTAGTACCTATAAATACCCATTTTAACTGAGTGTTCATGATAAATTCGATCATTTAGGCATAATTGCAATTTTGTCCAGAATTGAAATATCGCCTTAAATTGATAATTTGTAGAGTTCACATTTCAAAGTAAAATTTAAACAATCACTATATATATATGTATCATATTTATAATCCATAAGATCCCAAATGTGGAAATTCCAATTGTAGACATATAAAATTGGATCGATATATATATATATATATATATATATAATATATATATATATATATATATATTTATTTTTTTTTTTTAAGAAAAACCCCCTCTTTTTATAAACAATGCTCCAAAAGCGGAAGCCAGACACGTATACAAGACAAAAGTATACCAAAAGGAAAGATAGGGGAAAAGGCGGACGCAGCCGCCAAAACTAAGAGGAGAACGGAAGCCCGAAAGCCGGAGATCTGTGGGAGCAAAGGGAGCTCCTTTTGCGGCATTGCCGGTAAATTTCCTGATCAGCTGGTCGGAGTATTGGTGTCCCTCGTATCTTGCTTTGTTGCGATTCTTCCAAATTACCCAGGTGGCGGCCGCTGCAACGATCTGGTGGCCGTGGGATGCGGCTCCCCATTGGGCCAGAAGATCGATAAAGCGCCCGTCTTCTGGAGAGGTGTTGTAGTTGTGATGGAGGGTTCTCCAGATTTTGTTAGGGAGGCTCCCTTCCCTGAAGATGTGGTCAATAGTCTCCGTCTGACGCTCGATGCAGCAATTACAAGCAGACGCCAGGCTAATACCGATGGAGTTGAGGGTGTCGTCAGTTGGCAATTTCTTTCTCATGACTTTCCATAGGAGAAAGGACCATTTCTTAGGGATGCAAGAGTGCCAGTAACGCGCAATGAAAAGGTCTGGGCCGTTGTCTTGGATCGTGAGTCTAGCCGATCTCACAGAAAATGCTCCTGAAGCTGCCAGCGACCACCTCAGCTTGTCAGCGTCGGTCCCGATGGTAAGTCCGAGTTGTCGAATGCTGTTAACTGTTTCGTTGCCTGACCAATCACGGATCCTGTCCCAATTCCAGTCGTTATTGGTGGGATTCCATAGGTCTTTAATCTTAGTGTTTCTAGTGGAATCAGTAGTGTTCGGGATAAGGTTGTCCCCAATCCACCTTTCCAGGAAAGGGTTGGACTCTCCTGTACCCAGATGGAGTCTGATCGCGGGCTCGGCCAAGTCACGGCCACGAAGAATACGTCGCCAAGCCGCGGAAGATCTGCAGTTAGCAGTGGCCGTCGCTGGGTGGATGTGTTTGAAGTACCTGGCCTTCATGAACTTGGTCCACAGGTTGTGGCTTGTGCGTAACTTCCACCACAGTTTCATGGAAAAAGCTTTGACAATGTGCTCGAGTTTGGTGAATCCTAGCCCGCCGTTCGCGATCGGGGATGCCATAGTATCCCAGCTGGCCCAGTGGTGTTTGTCTTGCCCCTTGTTGTGCCCCCAGAAGAAGTTGCAAAACATCTGCTCAATAGACGTGATAACCTTCTTGGTAGGGGCGCAGGCCGCCAGGGTGTGGATGGGGACGGAGTTGAGTACATGTTTGATAAGGATAATTTTCCCTCCTGGGGATAGGGTTGCGTTATGCCAACCATCAATCTTGTTCCTGATTTTGGTGATCAAATTCTCGAAGATGCTGGCGTTAGATTTTCCGCACACCAGGGGGCAGCCGAGATAGCTGAAAGGAGGATGAGCCACCGCAATGGAAGAGAGGTTGGTGAGTCTGGTCGCGTTCTCGATATTGAAATTGTGGTGGGCGTAGATTACGCTCTTGGATAGGTTGACCTTCTGGCCGGAGCATCTGGAGTACCGCTCCAGGGTGTTGTGAACCACCTCCATCGATCCGACGTCCCCGGACGAGAAGATGAGAAGATCGTCGGCGAAAGCCAGGTGGGTGATGGTGGGGCATCCGCTGGCAGTGTGGTATTGCAGGAAGTTTGGGGTATTGACCATGTTGTTTAGGTTTCTGCTCAGGGCGTCGGCGGCAATGATGAATATCGTGGACGATAGAGGGTCGCCTTGTCTGACACCTCGACTAGATTTAAAAAATCCCTCGGATTGGCCGTTGATAACTGTGGAGAACCAAGAGTTGCTGATGGATCTCCACACGATGTTAGTCCAATTCTCTGAGAATCCGAAAGCTCTGAAGACCCAGATCATGAATTGCCAATCGAGTCTGTCGTATGCTTTTTCCATGTCAATCTTGATGGCGATGTTGCCCCCTCTCGCCGGGAATTTCATGCAGGTAATAAGTTCTTGGGCCAGCATGATGTTGTCTTGGATGGTTCTTCCGCGCACGAATCCGCTTTGCTCCTCCGAGATGATTTTGGGGAGGGTTTCAGCCATTCTGGTAGCGATAATCTTGGAGATAATTTTATTGGTGAATGTGCAAAGGCTGATGGGTCGGAAGTCGCGGAAGGAGTTGGGGTTATCTTTTTTCGGGATGAGGATGAGATTGGCGCTGGAGATGGCTTTGGGGTAAGGAGCTCCTTCGAGGAAGGCGATCGCCGCTTCGGTGATGTCTTGTTTGATAATATCCCAGCAGGTGCGAAAGAAAGTGCCAGAGAAGCCGTCCGGACCGGGGACGCTATGCGCGTTTAAGGCCCACACCGCGTCTTTCACTTCCTGTTCGGTCAGAGGGCGCTCCAGTAGAGCATTGTCGCAGTCGTTAATGATGGTGGGGATTTGGTCAAGGAAGGAGTTGTCTTTAAGAACCCTCTCCTTGGCGAATAATTTTGAGTAGAAATCTGTGGCCGCCTCTTGGATTCCCTTGTGATCGGATCTGATGGTTCCTTGCTCGTCAGTGATGTGATGTATTGAAAGTTTGTTTCTTTTGCCGTTGACGCAGGCGTGGAAGTATTTAGAGTTCTTGTCCCCGTCGCTGTCCCATTTCAGTCTGGCTTTCTGTTTCCAGAAGTCGGTCTCGACTTTGAGCCTGAATTTGAGAATGGCCTTGGTAAGGTTCAAGGCTCTCCTAGCCGCAGGGGAACGGTCGGAGAGGAATAAAGCTTCAGCGCGGGTGACATCGTCCTCTGCTACGCGAATCGCTTGGAAGATGTCCCCGAATGCTTGTTTGCTCCAAATAGAAAGAGCTTTCCTGGTGGCTTTGAGCTTGTTGCTGACCCGAGTGAGAGGATGGGGGGAGTCCTGACTATTCCACGCTTCTGCCACGATGCTCAAGAATTGCGGGTGGTCGATCCAAAAGTCCAGGAATTGGAAGTTCTTTTTTGATGGGTAGGTTTTGTTTTTGATTTCCACCAGGATTGGGGCGTGGTCGGATTCGGTGGAGTTGAGGTGGGACAGGGTGGAGCTGATTCTCAAATCGTGCCAGCGGGCGTTGGTGAGAGCTCTATCCAGGCGGAAGTATTGGCGACGGTCGCCTTCCTGATTGTTACACCAGGTGAATTCGCTGCCTTTGAACTGAAGAGGAGTGAGGTGAGCATTGAAGATGAAATTGTTGAAGTCTTGCATGGCTGAAAGGGGCGGGGGGCGACCGCCAATCTTCTTGTCTCTGCAGGTGACGGCGTTGAAATCCCCTATGCAAAGCCAGGGGGTGTTGGTGTTGTGGAGATAGGTGTCGAGAAGATCGTTCCATAGGTATTTCCGTTCTGCAATGACACAGCTACCGTGGACTGCAGACAGGATGGCCCGCTCCAGAAGGGTGGGATGGGTGATCCAGCAAGAGAGAGCTTGTTGGGTGTCCTGGATGATGTCGAGATTAACCTCCTTCGACCCGAGAATCCATATGTCGTGTCTGCCGGCGATCGCCGTGGGGAGGCCCAAAGCCAACTGGATGGATTTGAGACGTTTTGAGGGGATTTTGGGTTCAATAATGATGAAAATGTCAATCTTGTGAATTTTCCGAAGACTGGTAATTCTCCGTAATGTCGGTTTATTAGCCAGACCTCGAACGTTCCAGGAAAGGATGTTAAGCATTTAGAGATTGTGGGGTGTTTTTTTTTTGTTCCGTCTTACGGCGGATCTGGTTTGGATGGTGGCGATTTTGTCGGAGCCTGAATTGCTCCGTTGGGAGTCCACTGGATTGATGATCGAAGTTGTGGGCGGATTAGGGTTGTGGCACTCGTGTGGATCGGGGGGAGAGGGTCCTATCAGATTGCCAGCAGTGTCGACTGCTGTCTCCTCCGGGGGAATGGCTAGAGAGTCTTGCGCACTCTCGATCAACAGTTGCTGGAGGGGGGCTCCAGCGGCTAGAACTTGGATGCCTCTCCTCACTTGATCGGGTCCCAGGATGGCTAGGACGTCTTCGACTGGGATCGCACTGGGGGATAGATGGGAGTCTTTGGGGGGGAGAGTGGCCAGGGGGGCGGCCTCCTGACTAGAGGGGAGTTGTCGGTGATCTGTGTTGCCTGAGTCGGTTGCGTCCTCCACTTGCGAGGGGGAGGGGGATGAGGGTGACAGATCGGGGGTGCTGGTGCCTTCTAGAGGGTATCCGGGCTCCGGGTCCTCTGACTCGAGAATGGCGAAAGGGTTGGAGATCTCTATGTGTTGGGGAATGAAGGGGATCAGGGCCCTGCTCGGGGCTTCGCTGGAATCCGGCACTCCGATGCTAGAATCGAATCGAATGTGAGTGTTCGGTAGAGGAAGAATGGGCGACTTGGGGGGTTCCCCAACCGGTTGTTCGTTGACTTTGTCTTTCCTGGGTTGCTTCTTTTTCAGCTCCGGGTGCATGCGATGACAGTTCTTAGGGAGGTGGCCTCTTAGGTGACAGTGGTTGCAGAACAACACGTGGTTGTCGTAGAGTATTTGTTGGGTGTGGGTGTGATTGCCTAGCTCGATGTTGATGAAGTTAGGTGGTTCTGAAGTGAGGTCTAGTTCAACACAGATTTTTGCGTAATGGGCTTTGGTGAGGTTGCTGGTCTCGGGAGCCGTTGCCACGTACGTCCCGAAGGAGTTGGCGATGCGCTTTAGCGCTGCGGGAACAAAGCAGATGAGTGGGAGATTGGGAAGGGTAACCCAAGCTGCAACCGTAGCTGAGTCTTCTTTGGTGTTGAAGTCTGGCGACCACTTGATAATCTTCATCTGGTGGGTGTCAATCTTGCAGGTTCCCTTGGACCACACGGTCCTGTGATCGCGTTCTGAAGATAGGTGAAGGAGAATGTGCCTGGGGTCGAGGGGGGCAACACGGTAGTCTGACGAGAGATTCCATTTTGCGATCGCTTCCTGCACCCTGGAAAGTTTGGGACACCCGGTGGAGAATTTAAGGATGAAGGTGTGAGGGAAGGCCGTTGACAGGGACGACATTTCTAATTCGGAGAAGGGAATAACGGGAGTTGAAGACTCAAGGGAGTATTCAATATCTGGCAAATGGACGTCTGGGAAGGTGATGCCCTTCGAGGGAAGGAGGTCCGGACGGAGCATGGCGACGTAGGAGGGTTGGGATGGTCCGGAGTTAGCAAGACCCAAAGGGACAAGACGGGAGGGAGGGGGCTCGCTCAGGGGTTGAGAGAGTTCGGAGCCGAAGGTGGAAGGGGAGTGGCCGAGGGGGGTGGAATCGAGGAGGGGCTCCGGGGGCTCGGGAGCGAAGTGCGACCCCCCAAGGGAAGAAGAGCTGGCCAAGGCGAGCAAGGGGGTAGGGGGAACGGTTGGCGCCAGAGACGAGGTGGGGTAGGCAGGCTTGCCTGAGGGAGGAGGAGGGGCCTGGGAGACGGGGGGTGCTTGGGGTGTGGGGGGTGGGATGGCGCTGGAGCGCGCTGGGGGGGTGGATGGAAGACTGAAAGGATGCGTGCCGCATGGAAGAGCTGGAGGGAAGCGCAAGGGAGCGGGAGTCCCCTGAGGAAAAGACGGGTGCTGCGCAGGAGAGGAGAAGCTCCGAAGAAGCGCTAGTGGATAGCGGCGGGAAAGAGGCGCTCGACAGGGGCTGCGCAGAAGAGGCGACAGGAGGCCTGAACATCTGGGTCTGCGCAGAAGAAGAATGCTCGAGGGGGCGGGGGCCCCCAAGGGGGGAGACGGGATCAAGCAATGGCGCGAGGATGGGTGGCAGCGACGGGGATGGCGCAGGAACAGGGGCAGGAGGCCACTCCTGTTGCGCGAGGAATGAGGGACGCGCCTGTGAGTGCGCAGAGGGGTTGGCAGGAGCCACTCTATATATATATATATATATATATATATATATATATATATATATATATATATATGTGTGTGTATGTGTATTTTATATATATATTATACATATATTGTTATATATTATATATATATATATATATATATATATATATATATATATATATATATATATATATATATATATATATATATATATAAATATATATATATATATATATATATATATATATATATATATATATATATATATAAATACAGTATATATATATATATATATATATATATATATATATATATATATATTATATATATATATATATATATATATATATATATAATATATAACAATATATGTATAATATATATATAAAATACACATACACACACATATATATATATATATATATATATATATATATATATATATATATATATATATATATATATATATATATATATATATATATATATATATATATATATATATATATAAAACGTAGATAGGGACCGTGAGACTCCCAACCGAGGGACCGCCTCGTACATCTTAACGTAGATAGGAACGCGAGACTCCTAACCAGGGACCGCCTCGTACATCTTAACGTAGATATGAACGTGAGACTCCCAACCGAGGGACCGCCTCGTACATCTTAACGTGGATAGGAACGCGAGACTCCCAACCGAGGGACCGCCTCGTACATCTTAACGTGGATAGGAATGCGTGACTCCCAACCGAAGGACCGTCTCATACTCTATGTGACGAGCCTTAAGACCGTGGGAACAATGGCTATATACAGCCGTAGAATCGTGGGAACAATGGCTATATACAGCCGTAGAACTGTGGGAACAATGGCTATATGCAGCCGTAGAACCGTGGGAACAATGGCTATATGCAGCCGTAGAACCGTGGAAACAATGGCTATATGCAGCCGTAGAACCGTGGGACCATGCATACGCTCAACTTGAACAACCAAATTCTTTGGGTACCTAAACTCATGCCATAAGCCGTGCGATACAACTTAGCTCGTGGGACGATCAAGGCTACGCCGAGCCTTGTATTCGAGGAAACGTACATGCTTTATCGAGCATCTACGCGGACGACGCCTATGACTTAGGCTAACTCATATAGTTCGTGACGAATACCAACTTTTCCTTCTCCCAAGCCATGGGACGAAGGATCGAGTGTCATTTTCAAAGCACGTCGTGCACCAACTCTAATCCGACCGTGGGACGTTTTCCATGTTCTAAACTCGATTCGACACATCGGGATTATTCCCTTAGCTATGTGGATTCGTCTCTTTTATTATCACGAATTATTAAGTGAAGGCTAAGATGAGGCAAGTTTATCGAAACTACCCCACCTGAGCGTTGTCTTCGAGTCGCCGTTGCAAGGATAAGTCCGAACGCCGTCGACATTTCGATTCCTCCGATTGATTGAGTGGGACGGGGCACTACAGCGAAGGGTGGTGCTGGGTTCGTCTCGTTACGATGAACGAGATGGTGGTGGTCAATTGCGACGGCGATGGCTGGGACGACGGCGACAGCAAAGCTCTAACTCCGGCGAGCTCGTCGGGGAAGAATAGGGCTAGGGCGGTGGCTAGGGCGGTCGGTGTGGTGAATGGGGTTAGGGTTTTGGTCGGGGGGTCTATTTATAGGGCGGGGTTGGGTTCGATTAGAGTTTAGGCCTAGATTTTAGGAATTAGGGTTAGGGTTTCGGCCGTCGGTCCGCAGGATTAGGGGGAGACGAAGGCGGTGGTTAGTGGGGTTTTGCAAACCCTCCCATATTTCATAAATTGCATAAAACCCCCACCGCCCTACTATTTGCAAATCTAAATTTGTAAACTGAATATAAAACAATTGAATAATTGTAAACTGTTTTAAAACATTTGAAATAATTACAAAAGGCTATTAAAACAATTTAGTAAATTACAAAATGATAATTTAGGCTTTAAAAAACACTTAAAATTTATTTAAAAAAATTCTAAAACATTCCTAATAATTATAATAATTTATTTTAAGGAAATAAATGCTATTTGAAATTAAAATTCCTTATTTAAAATAATTAAAATATTTAGGGGCTTACAAGGACATAGGCGAGGTATGCTTTTACATATGTAGAAAGGGAGAGCCTAGAGTATCAGTGACTTACCAACAGTGACTTGTATCAGACATGTCGAATGACCATAATGTGCTTGACCTATGATGAATTTATCAAATGTTAAGCTGAACTTGTCTGCTAAGTTGCAGCATGTGAAACCCACAATTTCGGGATTTACTGGATTTTCGGATTTGATTGCACTTCGTAATTGATTGGTTATATTTTTGTTAATTTATTATTATTAGTCAATTAGGAAAATTGTATTTTAAAAAATTATTATTCATGGAATTTTATTTTTGGCCTGACCCGTCCCGAACCCGTCTCGAACCATTTCCGAAACCGAACCCAAACTCGGTTCCCGACCGACCGACCGCCAACACCCCTCCTCTTCCGAAACTGTCGTGACTTCTCCCCTTCCCGTAGCCCCAATTTCTCATCCCTATAAAACTCATCTTCGTCTCCACTCTTCATCACTCCTCTCATCCAAACCCATTTCCCAAATCCCTAGCCCTAATCCGAATCCGGCCGCACAAGCTACCGTCGGCTCCGCCCAACCCCGGCGACCCCCCTGCGAGGCGACCCTCCTCCGCCTCCCTTCGGCGCCAGCCTCCCCGCGGCCCCAGGCCGACCGTCCGGCCACCTCGCCCAGACCCAGCGGCCTTCCACCGCTGCTGTTCCTGTTCGCAACACCCCGCGAGCCTCGATCCGGCCGCCCGTGCCCTGATCCTCTGTCCGCAGCACCTTACAGGTCCCGATCCTCTCCCCGTGGCCGCATTTGTGCTATTCCAGCGCTGTCCGTGTGCTTCTGGTGTTTTCCTAGTTCGCGTGGAATTTTTTATTTCCCTATTTTGTACTTGAGAGCTCTAGCCGAGCATCCAAGGTATATTTTCTGTGCCCCTATGTCCCTTCCGTTGAGTCGATGATGACACGGTCTTGATCCCGCTATGGAATTCGATTGTTGATGTTTGATTCTGATTTCTAAATCAGAATTAGTTCGTTGTTGATGTTTGATTCTGATTTCTAAATCAGAATTAGTTCATTGGGTTTTCCGATTTTAATTCAAAATTTATGCTGTGAATTTGGGTTTCGTATTCTAGTTCCTAATCGGATTTGGTTATGATGTTTCCGACTTCGATTTGGAATAGTCGAGCTTGTTTCCGATTTCGAATTCGATAGATTATGAGTTCGGATTCTCGGATTTGGAAATTTAAGCTCTGTTGATTCATTCTTGTATATATATATATATATATATATATATATATATATATATATATATATATATATATATATATATATATATATATATATATGGCTTTGAGATGGATTTCGGTTGATTTTCTCAGTATTGTCTTTTTGGTGTTGGGTTATGTACATATCCTGGTGGAGTATATATTGACTGGACGGTGTTGTTTGGGTGGATTTTCGATTTTCAGGTATCGCCTCGTGGCTAGGTTATCCTAGTTACAAAGGAGATACTGCCCGATTTTTCTAAAAATATTTTGAAAACCTTTCGGTTTATTTCTTGAGTTCGACTATAGTCCTTTGACAGTTATTGTTTGGCTTTCGGATAATATTTTGGGTCCTAGCGAAATGCAAACGAAACCAGAATTTTCGGACGTTGAGGCATAAGCTAGAATGCAATATGATACTTTAGACCAAGTCTGAGACTTACCATATTTTTATTTTAAAAAAAATTATCATTTTAGAACGTATTACTGGCCAATAGTATTTGAGTGCAGGGCCTCGGCCTGCTGAATGGACCGCTTTCCGGCGTTCAGAGCTCACCAGCAATTTAATTATTTTAATTCATTTAATTTATGTAAAGTGTTGTAAGGGCATAAGCCCAGTCTTTATTTCTTTCTCTGTGGTTTTGTAATGGCATAATATAGTTTTGGTATCTTTTGGTTTGTTTTTCTGGTTTCGTTAGTTATCGATAAACGCGTAGAATAATAAATTGAATATTTATTTTATATAGAAAATTAAATAATTTTTCCACATTTAGTTAATAACAAAATATAAGTTTGTATTATTTAAACAAATTCACGTTTTCTCATTTAAAGAAAAACCTAGTTTTAGATATATTACAAAATACAAAGTTTTGCCAAATAATCGAAAAATGCGAATTTTCTCAATAAATGTTAACTTGAATTTTATTTCATTAAATTAGTGATTATAAATCGCATCGATAAATGTGTTATGATAGAATAACATAAAACTTGACTAGGATAAAATTTAGAGATTGTAACTAGTACACCTAGATATGGTTCAAATATATTTCTAAGAAGGGATTCTCAACTGTAGAATTTCGTAGACGAGTCTGATTTCTTCCCCGGTACCGATTTCAAATCCAGTCATAAACCAAGACAAGTACGGTTATGTTTGTTTTTCAATTTAATTAGTAATTGTAATATTGCAAAATTAAACCACATTGCTACACGGAACTCTCTCCTAGAGTATTGATTGTTATTGATTGTGGGATATTGGGGGAGTAGTGTAGTGTTCTATGATCAATACCTTCATATTGCATAATTGTGCGAGCTTACTCCTTTTCACACGGAGATAAGCCGTATCGTATCACTAGGATACTATTGTACAATCCAAGCCGGTCATAAGCATTACATACTCAAATTACATTGTTTTCAAATTGTGGAAAATTGCTGGAAAATATTGTTCAAGTATTTCAAACTGTTTAAAATTGCAAATTTCTAATTATTAGTTGAATTGTTAGATTTTCATAATTGTACTTTGCTCCTTTCCTGACTGGATTCTCCACCCCCAATAGGTTCCTTTGATGAAGCTGAGCTATTGATTAATAGCTATTACGATCCTGAGCTTTACCCAGCTGTGCTGCCAGAGTCCCAATCGGACGATGGTGATCTCGGGGCTGATGAGCCAACTTTCTAGATGATGACATTTCCTTGCTAGTTTTTTTTATGTTTGAATTTAAGACAGTTTTATTTTATCAGTTGTATCAGATGAATCTTTCTGTTGGACAAAGATTTTTAATACTCGTAATTTTAGAAGTTGTGACAAATATATTGTGTTGTTGTGATTACCTGTAATTGGATACAGCTTACTGTCGCCGTCTCACAACGGTGCAGGCTGGGCATGATCCGATTCGACCCAACAATTTGGGACCGGGTCATGACATATTTTTAGTGGTGGCCCATGCAGGTCGATCAACAACTTAGGTAAACATATCTAGAAATATTTAGAACACTAGAACATTAATTTGTCACAACATAGGACTGAAATATATTATAAATAAATATTTTTGTTTGTTATAGACCGGTAGGCTACCTTGCTTATGTTTTGTAATCCTAAACCTTCCAGAGTATGGCCACAGACAAGACCAATACTGCTGGCGATGTGTTGTCATCACCCGATCACACCCCACCTCCTCAACCAAGTCCGGATCCTACACCTCGGCAGCTGATCGATCGTCCCCATAATGCACCAGCACCCCGTGGATTTTACACAACAACTCAAATGTCAGATCCTACATCTTCCCGGACTGAACAGCAAGTCCCTACGGTAGTGCCCGATCCAGATGCTCCACCAGTGCCCGTGGACCCCACCGACCTCGTAGGCCTGCTACGAGGAGTGCTTGAGGCACAGAGAACTCAAGCTGAAGTTCATCGCGAACAGACTACGATTATGGAAGAAGGCATGGAGAATGCCCACAATGTGGCTATTGCTGTCCTGGAGAGAGGAGAAGCAGCCAATCTGAACCAAGGCCTGCTAAAGTTGGCGATATTAAGAAATTTAAGAAGTTGGGCCCTCGACCTTTCAAAGGAACCGAGGGAATTATCTATGCTGACGAATGGCTCGACAGCATGGAACGTCTTCTCAGTGTCGCTCGACTTCCTGATGACCTCCAAGTTGAAGCTGTGGGACTCCAACTGCTAGATGTAGCAAGCACCTGTTATCGAAATGAACCCCGACTCCAGGACAGGCAGTTCAAGAGGTTGTTCCGCAGGAAGTTCTTTCCAACATCAGAGTTACGGGAGATGGAAAGACAATTTCAGAATTTGAAGCAAGGGAACATGACGGTTGGTGAATATGCGGCAGAGTTTGGTCAACTTAGTCGCTTTGCCAAGAATTTGGTTGCTGACCCCGCCGATCGTGCTGAAAGATTCAGGTATGGACTGAGGGAAGAAATTTGCACCCCTGTGATCGCAGGTGGTGCCAAGACATACGAGAGGATCCTAATATGAGCTCAGGATATAGAGAAGAGTCAGCCTGCTCGTTCAAAGAGGAAGTATTCTGGAACTAGCAACTTTCAGAGTAACCAGAAGAGGCCCAACCACAACAATAACAACAGGCCTTCTCACCACCAGCAGCAGCACCATCAGACGAGGACCAATGACAGAGCGCCTCAGAAGCAGATTCCTGTCTGTTATTTCTGCAAGAGGCCAGGACATCAGGCGAACATCTGTAAGAAAAGACTAGGGCACTGCCTAGTTTGTGGGTCTACCACCCACCAAGTGAGGGACTGTCCTACGACATTCAACCGACTGGAACAATACCATAGAAGGCTCCCCTACCCACTCAGCAACAACAGTTTGGGCAACACCAACAGAAGACTGGGCGAGCTTTTGCCCTAACAGCAGATGAGCAAGAGCCAGAGCAGGAACCCACCGTCGATGTCATCACATGTTCCATTTATGTGCATTCATATCCTACTTTAGCATTATTTGATTCGGGTGCATCACACAGTTTATAGCAACAAAATTTATCTCTGCACACCACCTAGTTACGGGATTTAGCAAGAAGATATGTAGAGTTATGACTGGTGGTAGACCCATACCCATCACTGAGACCTGTAACTGCCCTATAACTATCTCAGGACACAAATTCTTAGCACCCTTACTTGTGATGCCCTTACCTAACTATGATGTAGTCCTAGGAATGGACTGGTTAAGTAAGCAGCATGCGCTGATAGATTGTCACAGAAGATGTATAGTCTTCAGCCTACCTGGAGAGCCGGAGTTTGAAATTTCTCAAGCTCTAAAAGATATGGAGGGTATTACTTACTCCTCTATCATCGAAGAACCTGGACCTCCTCATCCTATCATAGCAGAATTCATGGACGTCTTCCCTGATAGTCTTCCAGGATTACCCCGGATCGAGATGTGGAATTCACCATTGACCTAGTTCCCGGGTCTGCCCCTATTTCTCGAGGATGCTACAGCGTCAACCCCAAGGAGGCCAAGAAGATGAAGGACCAGATCAATGAGCTGAAGGCCCTTGGATTTATCAGAGATGGAGCCTCACCCTGGGGAGCACATGTCTTATTCGTGCCTAAGAAGGATGGGACTATGCGGATGTGCATTGACTACCGGGCGCTGAACAATATCACCATCAAGAATAAGTACCCGCTGCCCCGGATCGATGACCTGTTTGATCAACTAAGTGGAGCTAAAGTATTCTCGAAGATAGACCTTCGATCTGGCTACCATCAAATCAAGGTCAGGAAGGAGGACATTCCGAAGACGGCGTTCAACACCAAATATGGACAGTATAAATTTTTGGTCATGCCGTTTGGACTGACGAATGCCCCTGCTGTATTCATGAACCTTATGAACAAGGTCTTCCATGAATATCTGGACCAGTTTGTTGTTATCTTTATCGATGACATCCTGATCTACTCGAAGACCGAAGAAGAGCATGAAGAGCACCTGAGAAAAGTTCTGTGAACCTTAAGGAATGATAAGCTCTATGGTAAGCTATCTAAATGTGAATTCTTCTTAGACAAGGTAGATTTTCTAGGCCATGTTGTCACATGAGAAGGAATTTCGGTGGATCCAAAGAAGATAGCTGCTATTGAGAAGTGGAGTACACCAAGTTCAGTTGCTGAAATCAGAAGTTTCTTGGGCTTAGCTGGCTACTACCGAAAATTTGTGAAGGACTTCGCCAGGATTGTTGAGCCGATGATGAAGCTCATAAGGAAGAACGAAGAATTTGTGTGGACTGAAGCTTGTCAGTCAGCATTTGAGGAACTGAAGAAGAGACTTACAACGGCACCGATACTTGCGCTACCCGCAGGTACCGACGGTTTCTTAATTTACAGTTATGCTTCTGGTAAAGGATTGGGTTGTGTTCTTCAACAACACGGGAAAGTAATTGCTTACGCATCTAGGCAATTACAGACTCATGAGAAGAACTATTCCACGCATGATTTGGAGCATGTAGCAGTTATATTTGTACTGAAATTGTGAAAGCATTACCTCTATGGAGAGAGAGTGAAAATATTTACAGACCACAAAAGTCTTAAATATGTTTTCACTCAGAAGGAGCTGAACATGCAACAGAGACGATGGCTGGAGCTGATGAAAGATTTTGACATCGACCTGCAGTATCATCCGAGTAAGGCTAATGTTGTTGCAGATGCACTTAGTCGATACCCGATGGCAATGTTTTTGACCAAGAAGCGGCATTTGCTGGAAGATATAGAGAAGCTTGGACTGGAGATTGTACTACCTGAGGAGAAAATAAAGAAACTGGGAAGAGAAGCAATTGTACCAGGAGCTGAATCATCAATGATGCAGTTGCAAGTGCGTTCAAGTCTGTTGGATAAAGTTAAGGAGACACAATTTCAAGACGAAACGCTTTGTAAACTCAGAGATCAGGTGCTAGCAGGAACACTTGAAGGATTCTCAATCGCCAGCGATGGAGCACTGAGGCATGGTACAAGGCATTGCGTACCAACTAGGGAACTGAGGAATGAGCTGATGCAAGAAGCGCACCAGTCGCAGTATTCCATACATCCAGGAGCTAATAAAATGTATCGGGATATGCGTACTGTAGTATGGTGGTACAGAATGAAGAAGGACGTATCCAGGTATGTGGCTAGATGTTTAATTTGTCAACCAGTGAAAGCTAGCAGACAGAGACCAGCAGGACTATTGCAGCCGCTAGACATCCTGGAGTGGAAATAGAAACACATAATGATGGACTTTGTGTCAGGACTGCCTCGATCCCAAGGAGGGCAGGACGCCATTTGGGTTATTGTGGACCGACTGACGAAGTCAGCTCACTTGATCCCCTTCAAGGTTGGTCTATCCACCGAGAAGTTGGCAGCACTATACATGCAGCATATCTACAGGATTCATGGAGTTTCGGTAAGTATTGTATCTGACAGAGATACCAGATTCACCTCTCACTTCTGGAAGTGCTTGCACGACAGTTTGGGAACACAATTAAAGTTTAGCACCGCTTACCATCCCCAGACTGACAGACAATCGGAGAGAACAATCCAGACGATAGAGGACATGCTGAGATCTTGCATCTTAGAATTTGAAGGGTCTTGGGAAGACCACTTGCACTTGGTAGAGTTTTTCTACAATAACAGCTACCAAGCTAGCATCGGTATGACTCCGTTCGAGGCACTTTATGGACGTCGTTGCTGCACTCCACTTGCTTGGGACGACGTAGGAGAAAGAGTATTGCTTGGACCTGAAATGGTGACCGATGCAGCAAAGAAGGTAAAGGTGATTAGAGACAAGCTCAGGATTGCTCAGGACAGACAGAAGCATTGGGCTGATAGCAGTCGTCGACCACTGGAGTTCGAGACAGAAGATAGTGTTTTCATCAAGATTTTCCCTACCAGAGGAACTATCAAATTTGGCAGAGCAGGAAAGCTGAGCCCCAGGTACATCGGCCCATTCGAAGTCTTGAGCCGAGTCGGAGAAGTAGCGTACCGATTAGCTCTACTAGCTAATCTTGAGGGCGTGCATAACGTCTTCTTCCACGTTTCACAGCTCAGGCGCTACATTCCGGATTCGAGCCACATCTTGGACCATTCAGAGCTGAAAATTAGGCCCAGTCTCACAGTACCAGAGAAGCCAGTGGCAATTTTGGACAGAGGTGAGAAGAAAACCAGGAACTCTGTGACGCCCATAGTCAGAGTTATGTGGCGACACAATTCCCCAGACGAGTCTACCTGGGAGCGAGAAGATGAGATGCGGGAGCAGTATCCGTATCTATTTGAGACCTGAGGTAATTCCTAACCCAATCTTTTAATTTCGAGGACGAAATTTCTTAAGGAGGGAAGGTTGTGAAATCCGCAATTTTGGGATTTACTGGATTTTCGAATTTGATTGCACTTCGTAATTGATTGGTTATATTTTTGTTAATTTATTATTAATAGTCAATTAGGAAAATTGTATTTAAAAAAATTATTATTCATGGAATTTTATTTTTGGCCTGACCCGTCCCGAACCCGTCTCGAACCATTTCCGAAACCAAACCCAAACTCGGTTTTCATTTTAAAGTTATTTATAATTATATCAAGATTAGTTTAATAAATGAAATTTGATTTATAAAAATTCAACTCTTATTAAACTCGCTTTCTCTCTCTTTTTCCTAACACCAGCAGACCTTTCCTGTCTCCTTCCCGACTGACCGCCAACACCCCTCCTCTTCCGAAACTGTCGTGACTTCTCCCCTTCCCGTAACCCTAATTTCTCATCCCTATAAAATATTGTTCAAGTATTTCAAACTGTTTAAAATTGCAAATTTCTAATTATTAGTTGAATTAATAGATTTTCATAATTGTATTTTGCTCCTTTCTTGACTGGATTCTCCACCCCCAATAGGTTCCTTTGATGAAGATGAGCTATTGATTAATAGCTATTACGATCCTGAGCTTTATCCAGCTGTGCTGCCAGAGTTCCAACCGGACGATGTTGATCTCGGGGCTGATGAGCCAACTTTCTAGATGATGACATTTCCTTGCTAGTTTTTTTATGTTTGAATTTAAGACAGTTTTATTTTATCAGTTGTATCAGATGAATCTTTCTGTTGGACAAAGATTTTTAATACTCGTAATTTTAGAAGTTGTGACAAATATATTGTGTTGTTGTGATTAAAATATTGTGTTGTTGTGATTATCTACAATTGGATACAGCTTACTGCCGCCATCTCACAACGGTGCAGGCTGGGCATGATCCGATTCGACCCAACAATTTGGGACCGGGTCGTGACACAGCAATTAAGAGATACCTATAGAGAATAGGAAACTTTTAGATACAATAAAGTACTATAGTCACAATGTACTAGGAGTAGGCTAGAGGAAGGCCTGCATTTGGTAAAATATATGAAGGTAAAAACAGTAGATAGGTTAAACTTAGATTGTTTTCATTATTGACATTATATATGCTTTAATAGGTTAATTGGACTTTGGCTCAGTGCTCGATCGTATCCGCAGCAGGACAAACTCCAGTCAATTATACCTTGCCTTTCTGTACAACTTTATTACATGCTTATCTTCTTTTATCATCCAGTTTATTTCGATTTGATTGCTGACATGTTCTTATTTAGTATTATAGATTCCTTGTTCGCAGTTAGCCTTATAGCCTTATTTGGACATATTTTTCACTTGTACCGGATTGAGTTTATCGTAGGACGACCGCATTATAAACTGAACTGCTAATTCCTTATTTCGATTCTTACAACCTGCGAGTCCACACTCGGGGCGAGGGTTGACCGTTTGTACCTGCGAGTCCACACACGGGGCGAGGGTGACTTGTCTTGAACTAACCTGCGAGTCCACATTCGGGGCGAGGGTTAGTGATTAGTTCAAACCTACGAGTCCACACTCGGGGCGAGGGTTTGGTATTCTATTGATCTCTTGTCTTCCTGCAGTTCATTTAGACGTAGTTGTTCATATATTCATGTCTTGTGATCATTTAGTCTTCTCTTGTTTATATCCTGGATTTTCTTCATGCATGATAAACTGTTAGAAAGGCTTGTATATTATGTATCTTGCTAGTCCTCTGAGGACCTGATGATCTCTTCAGGTTAAGCCGAGTATTGAGCCAGGTGCACACGAGTAGGTTTGAGCCAGCATTGGACCACGGTACCACTGAAGACGAGGGCACTTTGATGATTAGTAGTTTTGACTCAATTATTTTCATTTCATGTACTATTTTATTCCGTCTATTGGTAGTGGATTTGTGTCCACCGGACGTGACTTGGATTCGCGATGAGCTTAATACTTCATTTTATTTATTATCATTCTATATTCAGTCTCAAATGAGTTGATTGTGTCATATTTCTGTGAATGAGATCTAGACTGCCTTGTTAGTTATATAGACACTGTGACTTGTATATGTATTAGACAGCGTTCTACCGTCGACACTGCGGTGTAGGCTGGGCTTGGACATGCCTCGTATCCGATGGGCGGGTACGGGTCGTGACACTCCATCATTTTAACACGGAGAATGGCCATTCTCCGTGTTAAAATGACGGAGAATGGCTATTCTCAGTCATTTTATCACGGAGTCATTCTCCGTCATTTTAACACGGAGAATGACCATTCCATTCTCTGCCATTTTGACACGAAGAATGGCCATTCTCCGTCATTTTGACACGGAGAATGGCCACTCTCTGTGGTTTTAACACGGAGAATGACCATTTTTCGTCATTTTAACACGGAGAATGGCCATTCTCCATCATTTTGACATGGATAAGGCCATTATCCGTGGTTTTAGCACAGAAAATGGTCATTCTCTGTTATTTTAACACGGAGAATTGTCATTTTTCGTGTTAAAATTACGGAGAATGATGGAGAACAGTCGACAGAAACCTAAAACTTTTTTTTTTGTGTAAAAAAATTTGTCAGGAACAAAAATTCAAGAGTTTTCGTTCTTCTTTCAAAACGATGCCAACTCTTATGGAAAAGAAGAAGATCTTCTCTCCACAATTGACCTAATCGTCGAAAAACTTCAAATCTCTCCACGACAATGATGATGATGATGATGATGAGCGATGATCGAAGTTCGACTGAAGAAAAGTACAGTGAACTACGAACGATCTTTGCGATCTCTGCTGAAGATGAGAGCAATGGAATTCAGATCTCTCATGAAGAAAAAGAAGACAAAAATCGCAATCCAAATCTGAGTTTGTGCGAAGGGTAGTTATGGTATTATAAAGATGACAATTTTGTAAATACAGAACATCTAAAGGGAATCTTAGAATATTTAACGTGAAAATATATAATTCTGGACATTTCATAAAACCCATCCTGCGGGTGGGTTTTTCATAAAACCAACCCCGAAATTGGGTTTCTAAGCAATTTTCGGTTATTTAATTTTAAGATCTCGTATAATATTCAAAATTTACGTTTAGGTCTTCACATTGTCCGGAAGAAGATATGGATTTCGTCATGACAGTTGACTTTGGTTGACCGTTAGATCCCTTTTAGGTCTCCGTATATTAGAAATTTGCATTTAATTTTAAGACATTGGACGGTCAGTCCAAGTAAGGACGATACATAATGCTTTTCTGAACAATATGAAAACCTAAACAAAATTTTGAATATTAGACCTAAAACTAAATAACCCTCGCAAATATATAAAGTTCTACCAAGGAAATGTTGTACAAAAAACATAAGACAAAGTAATCAACTAAACTGTGAAGAGGTAAATCTCCCTCTATATACTAAATGGATCGGTTGAATAGGTCTCTGCAAGAATGTAAGGATGCAGATCGTATCCATGTTACACATTACGAAGATTAGTCTCATAGTCACTAATTAGTTCACATTGTGGACACCTCCATTGTAAATGTGTGTGTGCACAATGTCAACATTAATAATGTAGCGCCTACAAACAATACATCATGCAGTTCTTGGCACACACAGAATGCATGAAACCGTTAGCGAATTTTGACCAACTAAAGCATCAACTTTCGTTTTCAGAAATGATTTTTGTTGGGGCACAACGAAAATAAACCCAAAAAAATAGAAAATATTTCAGAAAAAATTTACAACCGCAAAGATAAGAATTTATGTGGTTCGGCCAAGATGTTTATTTTCTCGGGCGAGGGTGATTCTGAACATTTTCCTTCAGTTTTAGCTTCAATTGCTGATGATACAATACATAAACGAAGGGCAGCACAAGTAGTGTGTACAAAACAAAATTAATATTGCTCGTTGGTCAAGAGAAAAAGACACCTCAAAAAAAAAAAAAAAAAAACTCAGAATCCAAACTGCAAGAACAACAGAAAAAGACACAATTATGTAGAATAAGTACATATTTTTCAGTAATCTTTCTGACTGTTTAACTGTTCAAGGTTGAAGGAGCACTCATGTTATCTTTTCCAGGTTGCCCCATGTGGAGCATGGTAGTGTTGAGAACTAAACCCTGGAAACCTCCAAACCAATAGAACTTGGTGAGGACCAAAAATATAGTACAAATAAAATTATGTCAAGACACAATGAGCACAACACAAACACATTAGCCAGATGAAAAAAATTATTGGACGATCTGAGTCCAATCCAAAAAGGTCTCAACTAATAGAATAAAAAAAGATACACCGATTTTTTACAAATTTTTCTACCGTTCTATACGGATCATCGCAATACTTCAACCAGATGAAAATAGATTACAATGAGTAGTATAAAAGACTTACCGAAGACAAAAATATGAGGAAGAACCATTATAGAACTCATCGGAAGCGATGTCTCTTTGAATCAACTCCAAACTCCATCTCTCTCTTTCTCTCTTTAGGAAATTACTACTTTGAGAAAGCTATCTACTTTGATCCTATTCTCATAGGATTAGGATTAGGATTAAGAAACAACTATTTAAAGCACCAAACTTTCAAAAAAATCTGTACCGTTGATCACGATCCAACGGTGTTAATAAAACATCTAAATTCGACCATTAGTCTCGACACGGTATACCGTTAGCGGTATACCAGCTATATATCGAAAAATGCCTCCTTTGAATCACAACAATTATGGAATGAACTGTTGTATCACTAGTACCAGCGTTATACCAAAAAATGCCTCATTTGAATCAGAATCACCAGTATACCACCACCACTGATACATGTTTTTCAATTTGTTCTGACATGCCGATTAAATCACGTCATCTTTGTCGCATTGACTCTTCAAACTTCCCCAACGCACGGATGATGCTCGTCACACTTTGGTATATTCCCCATATAGGTTGGAAATTCCACCCAACACCAACAGCTAGGAGTACTTAAAACTACAAAAGCCAGACTACAGCAGTTGCAACTCAGTATGATTTCTTAGTATTTGCTAAATGTGTATATGTAAGGTACGAGCGATGATGAGAAGCCTTGTGCAGAGCGTACGGTTCGGGACATCCACGCTCGCACACATCAAAGGCCTGATGAAAGCGGCAATATTTTGAGCCACGAGAATAAGTCCACTGGACTCGTGCACGTTACCTCGCCTCGAGCGAGCGTTCGTGCGGATGCGACAGGTCGGTGAACATGTCTCGACTCGGGCACAAAATCAGAGAAGTTATCTCGTCTTGTGCGTGCGGTCGAGCGGGTGCAACCGGCCCGTGGACGTCTCTTATCTCGTGCACGACCGAGAGGGTGCCAGTGTTGACAGAGGTGCAATGACAATGATGAAATGCCGTGAAGACTTGTGACTGCCCCATCCATGATTCCACAATATCAGAGGCCTGATAAACGTGGCATAATCTGAGTCTGCACGAAAAAAAGAAGTGTATATGTAAGGTACACAAGTCGCTTTGTACACTTTGGAAATGTAACAGAATGCTCATTGCTTTTGTTATACAACTCGATCCTACGAAACTGGATATTATCAAAAGATTCAAAACCTGACCTTGACAGAGTTTTGTTTGGATTATGGTTACATGTCACCTTTGCTCTTTGTTTTGTAGATATTATCAGAAATCTAGAGAGGCATATGCCTGCACTGCACCTGTCTGCATGGGTCATCTGGTTGTTGAAGGACACCTTAAGGAGCAGTCACAATGCACAATTTGCTTGGTTTCTCAGCTCTTGCTAATGGCTATATAAGGATCATGTATTCTAAGCTCTTATACTTTTGTTATTGAGAAAATAATTTTACTAGGTATTTGAAATATATATGCGTAACAATTGAAATGGCACCAACATGCAAAATAAGATTATGCCGATATATACCGGAAGGAACAAACCAATCTGATTTCTTCAATTGTCCGATGGATCGATATACTACACAATCATGGCTTATGATTTGCTGCAGATTCATATATGGGATATTGAAATTCCTGCAGTAGATTAAATCCACATGCCATGATTCTGCTGTAACTAGATATAATAAACCTATGAACTAGGGGTTGAGCAAATACCAACCGATATCGAAAAATCGACCGAATACCGATTAAAAATAATCCAAAAAATCGAACCGAAATTATGTACCGATACCAAATTGCCGAACCGACTAAAATATGGTATAATGGTAGCGGTAACGGTTTGAGTGTAATACCATACCAAAAATATCGAACCGATATATATATATATATATATATATATATATATATATATATATATATATATATATATATATATATAGAATATTGTTCGTGATTAATTTTATACTACTCATTTTCACTTTTATCTTTATTTGCTCAATTTCTTGGAACTTAGAATTTTGGAATAAATTTTGGTTACTTAAACTTATACTAAACTTATACTAAAGATTAAACTTAATGACCGCGTTTGATATTTTAAACTCATTTTTAGGTATTTACGACTTGTTACATAGTGTTCTAATAAGTTTGATTAATTGTTTGGTTGGTAGAGGCTTGACTTTAAAATTTAATGCTTCAAAAAAATATAAAAAAATATATTATAGGCTAAGAAGTTCTATAATATTAACGGTGTTGATTGATCGAATGTTAATTTGTAAAATACCGATGACGAACAAAAATCGACCGAATACCCATTTAACCGAAACCCAAAAAACCGATTCTACATGGTACAATATTGATATTGATTTTTTGAATACCGATTTAAAAAGTACCGAAAAGTTCGATCAAATACTGACAAATTATACCGACGCTCACCCCTACTATGAACTTATAATTAATCAATTGTAGGACGCTAGTAGAAACACCTGCTCCCATCAAATATTTGTGCTAAAAAATAAACAAAACTGTTTATTTCCAAACAGCAAATCAGAGACTTCTGCTATCGAGTTGCTATTGCATTTCTATTGCAAAACTTGGAATCCACCATTATCATTAGTCATAATAAATATCAACACAACCACAATTAAACATCATTTGGAAACAACATAACAAGAAGTACACATTATTTTTAGCATCTGGGAAGTCGAGATACAAAATATTAAGCATCTAGAGAGCACCACAGGGTGGATGCAACTCGAGTGACCTGCCTACTAGTACAAATAGCGGCGAAAGTAAGGGCACATATATGATGAACCATACAATGCAGTGGGTCTTCATGATGTAGAGACATTCTAATCAAATACAGAGTGACCAATATTATCTACAGTATATATATAGCATTTACTCTTCTCTAACTGAACAGCGCACATTTCTTAGATGAAGAAAGGGAAGTCCTTCGTTCTTCTCTGAGGTTTAGCACTGCAGGTGGACTGGGCCCACCCGATCTTCTGCTGCACATTGTCATACACCACCAACTTCCCGCGCAATGAAATATCTGCAGAATGCATTGAAAAATGTTATGTGCTAGGAAAAATCTGTTTGTTTTTTCAGTCCAACAACATAACTTTCGGGAGCTTGTTCTTGTTATCAGTTACTATTTAGTTCAAGGAAATTCCACAGCCTACCTCCTAGTATAATTGTTGATCCATCATGTATTTCACTCCCATCAAGTATTCCCAAGCACACATTACCCTTATCCTGCAGTCATGAAACATGGAGAAGGTTCATTTGTGCTGTTGTTAATGATAGTACTTACCGGAGAAAATTCACATAGATTTAGAGTTCATGATCTTACGCTAATTATCAAGTAACCATCCGGAGGAATTGTAAATGTTGTTGGCATTATCGACCATCTCTTTGCAAAATGCAGTGTCAATGGCTCAAAAAACTGTTTCACATCCTTCACAGAACTGCAAGACATGTAACTTATCAACATTGGAATCTGCGTGCCCAAGGGAGGGTGCGTGACTGTTTGATGGGTGGATGGGTTTAGGGTATGTGTGTTGTGTGGGTGGGTGGGGGAGGGCGGTACACATATTTTCTATACACTACTACATGCACTTTCAGTACCCACATGTGGGTTTAGGGAAAATAAGATTGTAATCAAGGAAAAAGAAGACTCTAAAGATGATGTGTTGATAAGTTCTATTACCCTTCTATTGCTTGACAGTATGGTTGAAAACTTGAAACGATTCAGACATTGTTTGCATCGTGACTTGGCATTGTTCTTTTTAAAGTGTATGTAATAGTGGAGTTGTGATACCACCATGATTTGATGACCTGAAGTATCCTCGAGTGTCATGGAAGTGTCCAAATGTCTGACACAACAAGAGATGAAATCTTGCGTCCAGGTAACATTGTCAATGAGATGTTCATTTATACCCACATAATACTGAAGCTTAGTGTTTCAATGGTTGCTGCAATCTATTCAGCAGGAACTATACCTGACAGGAAAATCAGCATGCCAACACACTGGCAGTGTTTGATCTGAGTCATCCCGGACAAGACCATCAGAAAAAGATTCAAGCTGTCAAACTCATAAGGTTAGAATCATCTTCACTCAAGAATAGCTCACTAACTAGCACATAACTTACAAAGGTGATTAGTTTGGTGTAGGCTTCATTTGTGAAGTATGTATAGGAGCTACCAGTGTCAAACACTACTTGCCCGCCGTCATCTCCCTTCACTCCCATGCTTATCCTTTGGCCTCCATAACTCAATTTACGAACCTCTGTTTGATAGAAGTTCCTGACAAATCCATGAAAAAAATAGTCATGCGACAATTCAGAGAAATTAACCAACTCCATATTTCTCTAGTTAAATCATTAAGCGAATATTATATAATGAGAACAACTATCATTCAGTACTAAAATTTCAAGAAGCAATGTAGCAACTTTTTTGGCAAAATTTAGTTGTTGAAAGGGTATGCATGTTTTTCTATAACATAGAGGTGATAAAGAGTTTAGCAACTGACTTGTTCCATGTGCCATTATGATGGTACCTGCTATTTTTGTTTTGTTTTGCCTTACTCATTTTGAGAAATGTGTCACAGTGTCTCTTTTCCCTATAATAAACCTTATCATCTTACCATCTAGCTGTTTAGATCGTTATAGCAAGCCTTATTTGTGTATAGTTTCCCCAACAGGAATTTGGCACCACATGGCATGACATATGTTTCATATCTGATCGCAAAAGTTGGTCAAGATTCTCGCATGGCCTTCTCAATCCAGAGGTATGCTGAATAACTGACAGCATTTGAAACAAGGGTTAGAAGATGATTTGTTTCTTGGCATTGATGAAGCTGTCTATTTTGGCTTTCTCAGGTGATTACTCTGGAAATGGAATTGTTTCCTATGATCAGGTAGATAGAAGTCACCAGTTAACCTTCACTTTCAAATATTACATATTTTGGTTGTTCATAGAGACCAGCATGAATTCTGATAATCATCATCATCCAAGCTTTTTCCATCAGAAGGGAGTCAGGTATGGAGCAGAAGAAATCTCCAGAAAAAGAATTAACAAAGTTTTCACGACCAGGTGACAACCTGACATAACCCTGAGTAGGTGTTCAAATTCCTACAAAAGGTAGCTACAAGATATAGGGAATTTTTGACTTTCATCCCACTTGTTAATATGAATTTGTACTTACATCCCACTTTTTAATTTTATTAGACTTACATCCCACTTTTTGTCACGAAAAACATTCATTTTGTCACGAAAAATATTCGTTTTGTCACGAAAAATATTTTTCGTGACAAAAAGTGGGATGTAAGTCTAATAAAATTAAAAAGTGGGATGTAAGCACAAATTCATATTAATAAGTGGGACGAAAGTCAAAAAAATCTCTAATTAACAAATTGGATTCTTTGTTCCACATGTAATGTTTCAGACTTTTAACACAGATCTACGTGCTAAGAATTTGGGTATGTTATACAGTAAATTAATCACATCTTATATTCCTTTCTTTTGTTACAACATATAAGAGTTAGATTGGTTTTAAAGAGTCACCAAATCTCACTACTGCACTTTGTGCATCATTCGACCCAAACTTTAAGCAATTTAAAATTGGGGATTCTTTCCTTTCAATGTTTAATTCCACCATTTCCATATTATAGGTGTCACGTCTCACAGGCCCGCTAGGACATAACCGATGTGTGGGCCTCATGTGCAATATTGCTTGGTCCACTTGCTAAAATGGTTAAACCAGATGTAGACATGAGACACAAGCACTCCAATATAAAACAATCAACCATCCTATCCTATATCCAACTAAATCTCAGGATTTCACAATCTCCTCCATTAAAAGATGCATCGTCCTCATTATAGCCTGTGTGAAGTTGGCACAATCTCACCCCGGTGGAAAACAAATATACTAGGTAAATCTGATACCGTTTGTTATACCTCAGCTCATGGGCCAATTAAATGCATGGGCCTCATCACTCATGCGCATCATCACTTGGCCCATTTGCCAACAATTGTTAACTCCTGGTGCATGTCTGGGACCTAATCGGTTTTCCAACAGGTTAGATCAGTCAACTGATTGAGTCGATTCCAGATAGTTGCGAGACAAAGTAGACAGTTAATTTTGCCAACTTTTAGATTAGATTTTGCACGAATAAATCAGGTGAACATATATATATATATATATATATATATATATATATATATATATATATAGCTCAGAACAAACAGAAAGGTATTGGAACCCCAACTTTATTCCCTTGATTCCAAAAAGAAAAGAAAACGATGAACGGAGAATACAAGAACCATAATGATTCCCTGGTAGTTCACACAACATTTTGGGTCTTATTATTCAAGCTTTAAAACTCTTTTCTCTTGGTCTAGAGGTTAGACTTAAACAAACTTATTAATCTTGGTTGTAATGCAT
The DNA here is from genome assembly GCA_029216955.1 of Iris pallida. Classification (NCBI taxonomy): domain Eukaryota; kingdom Viridiplantae; phylum Streptophyta; class Magnoliopsida; order Asparagales; family Iridaceae; genus Iris; species Iris pallida. Next base: position 2,516,960 of record JANAVB010041819.1, on the reverse strand, counting down.
TCAAGAAAGATAAAGCATGTGATGCCACTCCCAATCACCTTTAAGGTACTAGTATATATATTAAAAATTTATGGAGTCTACAAATCAGATCTTGGGGGAGACTTGAAGTTCTTCATCACTTTTACATCAAATTCTATATTGTGAATCACTCCAATAATGGGCATAGTCACCAGCTCAAAAACCCTATTGTTTCTTCCTTATATATATATGCCAGATCGTGGCTGCCAACCGAATCCTTACTGTTTTGTACCACTAGGAACCCCGATTCTTTTCGGCCATGATATCTGCCACCTCCTCCCTCCAACTTCGAGAGCCATGGAACCGTATGCTGAGCTGGGAACACTGATGCTGCCAAACGGATGATGAGAAGGAGCATCTAAAAAAGATGTGCTCCATGAATTCGAGATATAGTTTGCACAGCTTACACAATGATGATGGGATCTGCAAACCAAACCTCACCAGGCGGTCCCAAGTAAGCAGCTTCTCAAGACAGAGTTTGTATAAGCAAAGTTGCATTTTGGAGGCCACGCCTTCGGTCCATACCGCCGGTGCCAACTCCATGGGAGGATGAACCTTCCTAATAGACGCGTAGATAACCGAATGTAGAAAGATGTGTTGTCCAGTGTCTGTCCACACCCATTGATCCCCTTCCGGATACTGAATATTCACCTGGACCTTTTCAATCTCCTGTCGAAACTGTCGCGTCATAGGGTAAAGATCCGCTCTTCACACAACCTCCCGCAAAATAGTGCTCACCCGGGCCCTCCTTTCCGCCGCTGGCAACGCTTGCCAACCAACACGATCCGCCAAGCTCTGATGGTTGATCCAAGGATCCCACCATAGGTCAGTAGTTTCTCCGTCTGTCATCACTCTAGAAATAAGTCCCTTTAACGTACTCCGATGGAATAGTAAATTCTTCCAAGTAACAGAGTCGTTGCTATTGGCTCCCCTTCATCCATACCGTCCACAAGGAGTCCTGGACAAGAAAACGCCAAGTCTGTCTCAATCCCGCAGTCTCACGCAGGGTCCTCAAAGACTGTAGACCGACACCTCTCTCCTCCCGAGGTCTGCAAAGAGTCGTCCAACCTATAGAGTGTAAGTCTCCTCTCCAGATAAAGTTGGCACAGAGTCTTTCAATTTTACTAATGGTCGTAGCCGGCAACATGAGAGTCTGTAACCAGAATCGAGCGATAGCATAGATGACGGATCTAACTAGCTCGATGCACCCTCCAAAGGATAAGCTTTGGGCATGCCACCCCTCCAGACGACGCTGAACGTAGTCCACCAGACTTTGGCATTCGGTCTCTCTGGCATAGTTAATGGATAACGGAATTCCCAAATATCTGACTGGAAGATCTCCCTTCTCAATACCAAGAAGTAGAGCCTTATCTTCTTTCTGCGGACAATGCTTGTTGAAATAGGCCATACTTTTATCCTTGTTCAGTTGTAGGCCAGTCATTGTGCCAAACCGTTCCATAATCAAGTTCAGAGCCACAATCCCACGTCACGAAGGAACCAGAAAGACCAGCAAATTATCCGCATAGATAAGATGGGATACCTAAGGATATACCCGCTTGTACAGTGGGGTGATCTGACGTCTATAAATTGTCACGTCCATGAGTGATGTGAAAAACTCCATGACCAGGGTGAAGAGGTATGGCGAAAGCGGGTCCCCTTGTCGAAGCCCTCTAGAACTGCTGAAGAAGCCATACGGCTGGCCCCTAATTAGGAAAGAGAAGGAGGGAGTGGAAATGCAAACCCGACTCCTATCCACCAAAACACGATCAAATTCCATAGTAAGCATAATATGGCACAAGAACTCCTTATTGACAGAGTCATATGCCTTCTGCAGATCAAGCTTGACACACACTTTATCTCCTCCAGGTTTGTTGAAGTCCCGTATCAACTCGTAAGCAAGCAGACTGTTATCCGCAATAGATCATCCCTTCACAAAAGCCGTCTGATTACTAGACACCAGGTCCTGCATAATCTACTCCATACGTCTGTACATCAAGTGAGTGATAATTTTATATAGAAAGTTGTAGCAGGAGATGGGACGAAAATCGCTAAAAGACGTCGCTCCTTCTTCGGTATAAACGTCAGAAAAGTATGGTTGAGCTCAGCAACCACCCCTCCTACCTCCAAGTTGGATACGCGCCACCCCTCCTACCTCCAAGTTATGCACCTAACACCACTGATGTTGGGTCCTACGTTGTAGCAGTCTAGGAGACTTAATTTTAGTCTCTAGAAGTGCTACAATGGAACATGCTTCCCGCCTCAGCACTTCTCTGATCTCCTTCCATCTCCCAATCACACACGCACCTCGAACATTCCAAGCTAAGATAGACATTAATATCCATTAGGTGTCCCCTCAACATCTCCAGAGCCGCCATTTGGGGAAAGAGCATGCTCCATCTGTCCTTCAGCCGCTGCGTCCTCTGGGGACGCCGCAAGAGTTGGGCTAAACCCGCTGAGGTCTCCACCACTCTCACAATGGTCCTTCCAACTGGGATTAGCTACACAAAGATCTGAAGAGCCCATTGTCAAAATCCCAACCGCATCCTGTCTTCCATCCTCTCTAGGTATTACCGCCAGGCGCTTCCTGCTTGTGCTCTCATTCGGTTAATTGTTGAAGTCTTCTATCACCTTCTTTCCGCCGCGTCCACCCTGACGACCTTGAGACTTCTGCCGTCTGGACTGGAAAACAATAGCTTGCCGCGAGTAAATCCGCTCGCGACATCAGTCGCACCCTCTCCCAAAGTCTGGCCGTCCCTCTCCAACTCTATTCCACTTCCGATTCCCACTTCAATGCCATGATGGCCACCCGTTTCCGTCATTTCTCCATGAGTCTGCATCACTCGATCCGCCCATTGAGAGAAAGAATTAACATGATCTACAAGAGCCCCTTCCACACTTGATTGTACCCCCTCCATCATAGATGTGACTGCCGGACAAGATATCCCACAACCTTCGCGTAGACCTCTATCTCCATGAGTAGTCTTCCCCTGCCCTCCCAGATCGCCGATGGGTCCCCCGGCCCCCCCTACCGAACATCCTTTTGATGGGTGTCCGAAACATTTATAGTGGCAGCAGATTGGTGGGACAAACTCATACTGCACAGTCTGCCTAAAGATCCCGCCGGAAGACCTCATGTAGTGCCTCGCTTTCGATAGGCGACGGACTTCATAATATGCTTGCGCCGAGTCAGATCGGTCAGAAACTTAGATGGCCATCTGACTTGATCGCTGAGCTTGGTAAACGATAACACCTTGCGGCATCGATCAAATCGATTTGGACGAATGTTACGAGGATCGATCCAACTAATGGAACGACTTTTGTTGGAATAAGTCCTAGATGCAGCGGGCTGCGTCTCGGCGAGTGAGCTCTATATAAGAGTCCCTTCGACGGGACCGGACTATTGTATGGTTTTCTTGGAGCTTTTGTCGCTTGGTTTTGATAAAATTGCTTTCGCATCGTTTTCTGAATGCAATCTACAAATTTCGAAGCGAAGGAATAAAGGAATTCTAACTAAGTGTTGGTGTCATTGCAGGAGCTCGCGTAACTAAAGCTTGAACGTTGCGAAGCGCTTCGACGGTCGGCACGATCAAAATACTTGGTGGGTGATTCGGCCCCTTCTTTTCTACTCTGTCCCGCAAACGAAATTTCTTTGCCTCGAACTTATTCAAATCGACGATGCCAACTTAAATGCATGTCAATCCACTAAGATCAAGAACTCGGAAAAAAATGTATCGATTTAGAGTAATCTACTGTGAAAATATAAGTTTCGCACCAAAACGAGAAAGTCTAAGGTTCTAGTAAAAAGATAGACTATTTCACGTGCTGCAAAATAATGTGAAACGTCGATCGTGGCTTATGATGCCTCGGACAATTTGGTGCTTACGGGACGATAAATCGGGAGTACGGCTTTGGGGAAAATGAATCGTTGCATGAGTTGGGAGAAATGATAATGTCGTTCAATCTGTCCGCGCTATACAAATCTGTTTGCATATATTAAACTGTTCACGCATTGGCATGGTCATGAACAGCTTGTACACAAGTTCGTTTTCCTCGAAACGGTATCCGGGGCATCGGAACCGAATCGTCCTAGGGGGAATAATTTATCGTGCTTTGGCGCGAGGTATGCGGGACCTTCAGTAAGGCTTGCAACCTAGGCTGAAAGGGTAGCGTCGCATGCCAAATTCGATTAAGTCCCAAGTGGTGTATAACACCAATGACCACATGTAAGATAGTTGCTCACCTATTGTCTTATGCAGGTATAATTATTATCTCTGTTTTATGCAGGGACGAGCACGACCGTGGTAAGAATTGTGATAAATCATTATGTTTCACTGTATGCTTTATTACTTCAAAGTTGGCTATCGATATGAACTGAATTCATTTAGTTCTAATAGAAAGAAAACTCTAAAGCATGCCTACCTTAACAATCAGAGTCGATTTAGACGAGTGGGTTCGTCTCGTCCACTTAGCAAGTGTGTTAACCCCCTCCCCAATTTTCCAGGTGCGACGGGAGCTCTAAACTGAAGCTGAAGTGCGGAGAGCCGTTTTAAAGCTCTTCCTATTCTGAAGTATTTTGAAGCCAATTCATCGTAGGCTTATGTATAAAAGGGAGAATGTATGGAACGGCAAGTGTTAGTTCATGCAGCTTGTCGAGTATATTTCTTTTGTTTCAATCAATGTAGCCGCAACGGCATCCAATGTAATTACGACTTGCACTTCGTTGCAAGCTATAAATGAAAAGCATATTTCTATCTTCCTAAACTGCGTCTTATATTCTGATGTGATTTGTGAAGTTTTAACTTGGTGTTTCAATATAATAATCAAACGTAACGTTCTTGCCTTGTACGAGTGCAATTCCAGACTCGTATGGCATCACGCCTTAGCGAGTACGATCGATTCGGCATAATAACACCGGGGACGAACGGTATGTCGACTCGGGACGTGACAAATTGATATCAGAGCACAGTTATGTTTCCTCGAATTTTCGAAAGATGTTTCATTGTTGGAATGTTCGTTGCGATTGCTCGATTGAATGCTTGTCGACATGCTGTGTGAAATAAAAGTTCCATAAATGTAAGTCCGTAGATATTTTGAAATGGGACCTGTGGGTTATGGGCCCACCACGCTTCCGCTGCGCCATTCGTCGACAGAAAGGGGATGAGTTCATGATGTTGAGGCAAGGGAATATGACTGCTGAAGATTATGATGCAAGCTTCTCAAAACTTGCAAAATTTGCCGGCGCCTTCCTGCCGAACAAAGAAGAATGATGCGAGCGTTTTCAACCAGGCCCCAACGACAAATTGTATAGGGACGTCATGAATCAGTGATGCCAAACCTATCGTGAATCCTATGAAGCTGCACTTGATAGTGAGCGAATCTTCGGCCGTATGTCGCAACTAGCCGTGCCGATCGTCCGCAACAACTTTAATAAACGACCCAACGACGTCGGGGGATCGGGGGTGCCAAAGCGTCAAAATACGTTTGAGAATTGATGTCACTTTTCCGCAGTAACTTGCAACAGATGCGGCAAACGTGGGCACCGAGCATCCGATTGTAAATTGAGGACATGCTTCAAGTATGGCGAGCTAGGCCACTTCAGTCAATTCTGTCAGGCGGGAAAGCCAAATTAATACCCCCAAGAAATGTTCCAAATCCGTATAAAGCGCCTACGCTGCAATGTGCGAATGCGGTACCAGTGAACCCGTCGAATCAATGCCATGGAGCGCAAGGCCGAGTCTATGTATTAACTCGAGACGAGGCGATTGGGTCCGATACTGTTGTAAGAGATATATTACTCTACAAAAATATACCTGCTCGAGTACTATTCGATTCGGGTGCGACGCATAGTTTTATATCTGCTGATTATGCGAAAAAAAATAAAATAACCATGCAATCACTAGATATGAACATTAGCGTTAGCACTCCATCGGGAGTCGATATGCCTGCGAACTTTATTTGTAGGAATGGCCACATTTGCATCGGAGGAAGAAATCTATCCTTGGAAGCCGTCGTACTAGACATCAAAGAGTACGACATAATCCTAGACATGGATTGGTTGGACGCTTGTTATGCAACAATCGAGTGCGCGGAGAAGAGAGTGGTGTTTCGTCTTCCTGGCGAGACAGAGTTCTCATATTCGTGCGGTACAGTCTCGAAGACGGCAATGATGGTATCGGCAATATCGACGAGACGTATGTTGCGTTCCGGCTGTGCGGGATACTTGGCATCAGTTCGAGATACGAGGAAGGATATTCCAGACACAATACAGACTGATGTTGTGGCAGATTTTCCCGACGTTTTTCCTGACAAGATGCCCGGGATGCCGCCGGATCAAGAAATAGAATTCAGTATCAGCACCTTTTCGAATACACGGCCGATATCAAAAGCGCCTAACCGAATGGCTCCAGCAGAACTGAAGGAACTGAAGGTGCAATTACAAGAGTTGCTAGACCGCAGATTTATTCGCCCTAGCGTCTCTCCGTGGGGAGCTCCCGTACTGTCTGTGAAGAAGGATGAATCGATGCGGCTATGCATCGACCATCGTGAACTCAACAAAGCGACCATGCGGAAAAGTATTCCTTGCCACGAAACGATGACTTGTTTGACCAAATGCAAGGCGCGTCAATATTTTCAAAAATCGATCTTCGTTCAGGCTATCATCAGTTGAAGATCAAATCCGATGACGTATCGAAGTCTGCCTTCCGCACTCGATATGGTCATTATGAATTCCTAGTCATACCGTTCGGTTTCACGAATGCCCCAGCCGTTTTCATGGATCTGATGAACCGAGTCTTCCGACCCCAAATCAATAAATTTGTAGTCGTGTTCATCGACGATATCCTTATCTGCTCAAAAAATCTAAAAGAGCATGCAGAACACTTGAAGACGGTATTGCAGACTCTGCGTGAAAACAAATTATATGTCAAGCGGAGTAAATGCGAGTTCTGGATGAGTAGTGTGACATTCCTCGGATATGTAATCTCTGCCGAATGCGTCGCGGTGGACCCAAAGAAGATTAAAGCGGTGGTAGATTGGAAACGACCTATCTCGGCTAGCGATATTCGGAGTTTACTGGGCTTAGCAGGCTACTACCGAAGATTCGTGCGGAGCTTTTCAAAACTAGCGTCGCCTCTGACTCGCCTCACCCAGAAGGGAGTAGTATTTGAATGGAATGACGACTGTGAATCCAGCTTTCAAGAGTTGAAGCAACGGCTCGTCTCAGCTCCAATCCTTGCACTTCCAGATGGTCCAGAAGGCTTTCAGATATTCAGCGACGCATCGAAAACTGGCCTCGGGTGCGTACTCATGCAGAGAGATAAAGTCATCTCCTACGCTTCACGGCAGTTGAAGCAGCATGAGAAAAACTATCCGACGCATGACCTAGAATTGGCGGCGATCGTGTTTGCATTGAAACTTTGGCGGCACTATCTCTATGGTGTGGCTTGCAGAATCTACACAGATCATAAAAGCCGGAAATACTTGTTTACGCAACGAGAACTCAACTTACGGCAGCGACGTTGGCTCGAACTCATAAAAGATTACGAGCTAACGATCGAGTATACGCCGGACAAGGAAAACATCGTAGCCGACGCGCTGAACAGAATGTTTATAGGATCACTAACCCTAAATAATGAGATACGGCGAAACCTTGAAGCGATGGGTATCGAACTCGGAATTGAGTATCGACACCTGCACCTAGCTCAGTTGAAACTAGGGTCGAGCCTGCTTAGCAAAATAAAGACCGAACAGAAAGACGATTCATTCCTGAAGAAGATGCGCGAGTTAAGTTCAACAGGAAGGGCGACTGACTTTGCGAAAGACGGAGACGAGACAATGTGACTAAAAGGAAGGCTCTGCATTACTGAAACTGCCGAACTCAGAAAAAAATTCTGACGGAGGCACATTATGCGAGGTACTCGTTACATCCTGGAAGCACCAAGATGTACAAGGACTTGCGCACAAACTTTTGGTGGCACGACATGAAGAAAGACGTGGGTACTTTCGTGTCGCAGTGTATGGCGTGTCAGCAAGTGAAGGCAGAACACCAAAGGCCAGGCAGAGAGCTGCAGAACCTCGCCATTCCCGAGTGAAAGTGGGACAACATCTCGATGGATTTCATTGTGGAATTTTCGAAGACGCCGAGAGGGAATGATGCGAATTGGGTCATTGTTGATAGATTGACCAAGTCGGCTCACTTCATCGCAATTAAAGTAGGATGGAGCGCCGATCGGTTAGCACAAATCTATATCGACGAGATTGTTCGACTGCACAGGGTATCGGCCTCAATAATTTCGGACAGAGATGGTCGATTCCTATCGCGTTTTTGGACGAGCCTGCAAGCGACGATGAGGACCAAACTAAATTTTAGTTCTGCGTACCACCCCCAAACAGACGGTCAGACAGAGGGTAAATCAAATCTTAGAGGATATGTTGCGTCTGTGTGCGATCGATTTAAAAACTAGTTGGAATATGCATTTGCCACTTACGGAGTTTGCGTATAACAACAGTTATCAGTCGAGCATTCAGATGGCTCCATATGAAGCGCTCTACGGAAGGAAGTGTCGTTCTCCAATATGCTGGGACGAAGTCGGAGAGCGACAAGTGCTCGAACCGGAACTGGTGGAGCAGGCCGTCGAAAAGGTCCGCTTGATCCGAGATAAACTCTGTATCGCGCAAAGTCGACAAAAGAGCTACGAAAATCTTTGTCGACGACCGCTAGAATTTTTGGTCGGGGACCATGTGTTTCTGAAAGTAACGTCCATGCGTGACGTAATGCGGTTCGGCGTTAAAGGCAAATTGAGCCCGAGATTTGTAGGCCCCTTCAAGATCATCGAGCGAGTTGCAACGGTAGCTTATCGGATCGCACTACCTCCTGCCTTGCGTGATGTGCACGATGTTTTCCATGTTTCACAACTTCGAAAATACGTGCACGATCCAAGTCACGTGGTTAGCTTCGATCAGTTGGAGCTACGTACTGACTTGTCTTACTCGGAGGAGCCTATTCAAATTTTAGACCGTAAGGAGAAGGTATTACGAAATCGTTCGATGTCCTTGGTCCACGTGCTTTGGCGGAACCATTCAATTGAAGAGTCGACGTGGGAAATGAAGACGGAGATGAAGGAGAAGTACCCTTCGTTGTTTGCCTAATTTAATGTCAGACCCTTGTTCTTAAGTTTCGGGACGAAATTTTTTCTTAGTGGTATATTATGTAGCGCCCCACTTTCGATTGGCGACGGACTTCATAATATGCTAGCGCCGAGTCAAATCGGTCAGGAACTTAGATGACCATCTGACTCGATCGCTGAGCTTGGTAAACGATAACACCTTGCGGCATCGATCAAATTGATTTGGACGAATGTTACGAGAATCGATCCAACTAATGGAACGACTTCTGTTGGAATAAGTCCTAGATGCAGCGGGCTGCGTCTCGACGAATGAGCTCTATATAAGAGTCCCTTCGACGGGACCGGACTGCTTTATGGTTTTCTTGGAGCTTTTGCCGCTTGGTTTTGATGAAAGTACTTTCGCGTCGTTTTCTGAATGCAATCTACAAATTTCGAAGCGAAGGAATAAAGAAGAAATTTTAACTAAGTGTTGGTGCCATTGCAGGAGCTCGCGTAACTAAAGCTTGAACATTGCGAAGCGCTTCGACGGTCGGCACAATCAAAGTACTTGGTGGATGATTCGACCCCTTCTTTTCTACTGTCCCGCAAACGAAATTCTTTTACCTCGAACTTATTCAAATCGACGATGCCAAGTTAAATGCATGTCAATCCACTAAGATCAAGAACTCGGAAAAAACGTATCGATTTAGAGTAATCTACTCTGAAAATATAAGTTTCGCACCAGAACGAGAAAGTTTAAAGTTCTAGTAAAAAGATAGACTATTTCACGTGCTGCAAAATAATGTGAAACGTCGATCGTGGCTTATGATGCCTCGGGCAATTTGGTGCCTACGAGACGCTAAATCGGGAGTACGGCTTTGGAAAAAATGAATCGTTGCATGAGTTGGAAGAAATGATAATGTCGTTCAATACTGTCCGTGCTATACAAATTTGTTTGCATATATTAAATTGTTCACGCATTGGCATAGTCATGGACAACTTGTACACAAGTTCGTTTTCCTCGAAACGGTAACGGGGGCATCGGAACTGAATCGTCCTAGGGGAATAATTTATCGTACTTTGGTGCGAGGTATGCGGAACCTTCAATAAGGCTTGCAACTTAGGCTGAAAGGGTAGCGTCACATGCCAAATTCGAAAGTTCCAAGTGGTGTATAACACCAATGACCACATGTAAGATAGTTTCTCACCTATTGTCTTATGCAGATATAATTATTATCTCTGTTTTATGCAGGGACGAACACGGCCGTGGTAAGAATTGTGATAAATCGTTATATTTCACTGTATGCTTTATTACTTCAAAGTTGGCTATCGATATGAACTGAATTCATTTAGTTCTAATAGAAAAAAAACTCTAAAACATGTCTACCTTAACAATCAGAGTCGGTTTAGACGAGTGGGTTCGTCTTGTCCACTTAGCAAGTGTGTTAACCCCCTCCCCAATTCCCCAAGTGCGATGGGAGCTCTAAACTGAAGCTGAAGTGCGGAGAGGCGTTTTGAAGCTCTTCCTATTCTGAAGTATTTTGAAGCCAATTCATCGTAGGCTTATGTATAAAAGGGCAAATGTATGGAACGGCAAGTGTTAGTTCATGCAACTTGTCGAGTATATTTCGTTTGTTTCAATCAATATAGCCGCAACGGCATCCAATGTAATTACGACTTGCACTTCATTGCAAGCTATGAATGAAAAGCATATTTCTATCTTCCTAAACTGCATCTTATATTCTGATGTGATTTGTGAAGTTTCAACTTGGTGTTTCAATATAATAATCAAACGTAACGTTCTTGTCTTGTACGAGTGCAATTCCAGACTCGTACGACATCACGCCTTAGCGAGGACGATCGATTCGACATAATAACACCGGGGACGAACGGTATGTCGACTCGGGGCGTGACACCTCATACTCAACGAACGGCGGTAGATCAGTATTCGCATCTACTTCAACAAAGATCCGAGCATATCCCATACGTGTTCTATATGTTGTTGCTTCATCGGCTTTGATTGGCTTGCCAATGACACTAGCGATCTTCATCATCATAGAGATGCTCCAATGGTTAGCTGGTAGGCCCGGTAATCTGATCCAAATCAGAACCATAAGGAGTACTTCACGTTCATAAGTCGATTCAAGCGTCCATACTTTCATGACGATAAGTCTGTCATCAAAGGTCCACGGATCTCCCTGAAGAACCCGCTCCATGTCCTCCTGCAGGCAGAAACGCACGAGGTAGAAGCCATTTTCTCGTGAGAAGAACTCCATACCACCTCTCGGCCTCCAAACACGCGCCGCGTATGCACGGATCTGTCCGTAGAACGGTCTCGAGCCAAGCACATATAGAATGACTGAGTTTCGCCAGTAGTCCGCGGTCTCTGCAAGATCTTCCCCCGTCAGGGTCACCCGAAGTGTTGTGCCCACCGTCTTCGGCTGAACATAAGACATCTGTGTTGGCAAGCTAGCCACACCTCCATTCAACATATCCGCATATGATTTCGGGACCCCGATCTGTCGATGTTCTCCAGCAACCTGCTTGCCCTTCTCTACCCCCGACCACGTTGTTGAGGCATTGGTGGTATAGACATGTTATTCAGTATTCGGCTAGAGCTCCCATCCTGCCTCCTTGCCACCCCTGAGCCTGCACCGCCAACGTGTCTCCGTAACACGTGTCGATGGTCGCTACCCCCATGAATATCTCCTCCCAATGCCCCTCCTATCCGACGGACTTCGCCATCCCCTTTAAAGCGCCTCCTGGTCACCGCAGTCCATCCTACATCCTCCTTCAGGTCTCGCTCGCCATCACCAACGTTCCCACCGTCCTTGGGCGGAGTCCGACCCACGCCACCGCCTCTCGATCCTCCGTCGGACGCCGTGCCACCACCTGTGGCCACGTCCCCAGCGCGCCACCCCTGGCCGACCCCGCGCTGCCCCTGGTCGAGTCGATTATGGTCGGGCCGTCCCTGGCCGACCCTCCACTTCCCGCGCCGCCCCTCGCCGGCCCTCCTCCAGGCACGCCGACCCTCGCAGACCCGCCGCCGCCGCCTGCCCACTGTGTGCGCCCCCGCCAGACCCTCCATGCGCGAGCCGTAACGCTCCCGATCTGCCCGCAGTAGAAGTGACCCTCGCCGGAACCTCCCCGGATCCGCCGTCGGTAGCCGCCGCCCCGGCCGGCCCCTCCGTCGAGCCTGGGTCCCAGGCAAACGCCGGGGACCCAAACCCTAGCGTGAGAGTCGCCCGCGTGGGAATCGCCCGCAGCAGCCATATCTCTCTCTAATATATATATATATATATATATATATATATATATATATATATATATATATATATATATTTGTTTCTGGAATCGCTCCCACTGGGATTCGAAATCCTGACCACTCGGGCCGCATGCATCTGTCTTAACCACTAGGCTATATATATATATATATATATATATATATATATATATATATATATATATAGTTGTTGATTGGATGTATAAAAAAATGGCAAGCGGAGTGGGCGATCCATCTGGAGCGGGCGACTTGGAGAGACGGGCTAGGGTTCCTCCTCCACGGCCACCGGACCCTCTGGCCGACCGGGGGAGGATGGTCGGCAAGGTGGGGGTGCACGGGCTGCACTCCCTGGTCGGCGGAGGGCCCCCCCCCCCCCAGGCGGCGGGAGGGGGGGCGGGCTATCTGGGAGGGGGACGATCCATCTGGATCCGCAGGAGAGGGGGTCGGGCGGACCCCCCGGTGCAGACGCTGGCGGTGGCGCCCCCCGAGGTGGAGGAGGGGGGCGGGCGAGCAGTTGGGGGGGCCAGCCGGACCCCCCGGACGGGTCGGAGGCAGCGGCACCCCATCTGGTGGAGGGGGGGGGGGCGGATCGGATGCTGAGGGGGTCGGGCGACCCCCCTCGGGTGGTGAACGTGACGACTTCCCACGTTGGGAGGGGAGCGGACTCGGATCCTAGACCCCCGGCTTTCGAATTTGGAGCTGGCCAGAGTTCGTAGGAGAATCAGAAGGATGGAGGAGGTTGGACGACGGTTACGCGGCGTCGTGCTGTGAAGACAGGGGGGAAGACAGGAGGGGGTCAGGATCATGTTCGGGCCCGTCACCCGGCTGACAGTCGTCAGAGCGGACCGGGGTCGAGGACATTGCCTCGTGGCCCGGTGGGATCCGCGGGGAGATCGGTGGGTTGGCGGCCAAAGGCGACTGCTGCAGACAAAGGGAAGGGTAAGGTGGTAGATCCCGGTGCTCGGCGTTCTACTGTCCCGAGGCCGGAGGATACACCCAGACCACATGGGGTGACTGCTCAACCGTCTGGACGGTCCTGGGCAGACATTTGCAAACCTATGGGGCCGAAAAGTCCCACATCGATGGAGTATGTTCCGCCGATCAAGGCGGGGAGGGGTTTCCGGGCCTCGTTCCCCGCGGAGGAGATTGAGAAGGTATCAGCATATTGGGAGAATACCCTTGTCCTATATGTCCTCGGCAACAAGCCTTTCTATGGACAGATTCGGGGTTACGCAGCACGTGTCTGGCAGCCTAAAGGAAGTATGGAGTTCTTTGTCCGAGAAAATGGCTTCTACTATGTGAAGTTCGGACTCGCGGAGGATGTCTCTAGGATACTCCAAGGCGGGCCCTGGACGTTTGACGGAAGGCTTATCATTCTCAAGGAGTGGACTCCGGAGCTTCGATGTGAGAGGGAAGTACTGAATGCCATCCCTGTTTGGATTCGCTTCCCTGAGTTTCCAGTCCGATTTTGGAGTATTCCTCTGCTGATGCGATTGGCGAGCTTGGTGGGAACCCCGATAAAGGCAGACGAAGCCACTGCTTTTCGGTCGAGGTTGATGTATGCCAGGATTTTTGTGGAGATCCGAGCGGGGAGGGAGCTACCGGAGGTGGTGGAGTATGAGATTCCGTCTGGAGAGGTGCTTACCCAGAGGGTGGAATACGAATGGGTTCCCCTACCTGTTCACGGTGTTCCTACTTCGGGCATCTGGCCAGTGCTTGCTCGGTGACCGATCATCATGGGGAGTCTTCTACCCCACAGAGTGAGACTACTGACGCCCCCTGTGACATGGATATCAGAGTTGACAGCGGAGTGGAGGACCTTGTGGGTGAGGATACTCTTCCAGTGAGGGAGGGCGAGACGAGTCTCATTATATCTATCCAGCTGGCACCCACGAGTGGGGCGGTGTCCTCTTCCCAGGGACAGAGTAGTATTGTTACGAGAGGTATGGCGGCGTCGGGGATTGTGGTGCGAGGGGGTGGAACTACGGCTGAGGGACAGGTTTACTGCAGGAAGAGGCGGGCTGTTGGGCCACTGAGTGACTGCCCCTCCAGGGAGGGGATGCATCCTTCTGGCAGCGAGGAGGCGGTGTGTGTTGACAACCCTTCATGGGCGTTGGTTCTCTCTCAGGCCATCCCTCAGCAGACCGTCCCGACTAGGATGGTTGTGGATCTTTTAGCGACGGACGCGGCGCTCCCCCCAGGTGCCGTTCCAGGTGTTTCTTCAGGGGACCCTTCCTCTAATTACTTAATGGCCATTATTGCCTGGAATGTGAGGGGGGCGTGTTCGCTAGGAAGGTGGAGAGAGATCTGTGGGGTGCTTCACAGAGAGAAATGTGACATCTCTATTCTGTTAAAACTAAGATTAAAGGAGAAAAGACTCTTGCTCGCAGGACACCAACTCCTTGGGCCCAACTGCATAACCTGGCGCTGTGTGACATGGCCAGGATCTGGGTTCGATGGAACTCGAGGAGCTGTGATGGAGATTTACTTTTGATGACGGAGCAGCTGATTGCTATTTCTTTCTCTAACAAAGGTGGCTTCCGGTTCTTATTGGGGACAGTCTACGGCCACAATGACAGACGGAGGAGGAAATCCCTTTGGAGTGACATTTCTCGAGTTGCAGCTGCTGCAGATTCGGCGTCCCTTCCTCTCTTGATGATCGGGGACTTCAATGCCCTTCTGCACCGAGAGGAGAAAGTGGGAGGACGGCCTGTTCCAGACCCTATCCTATATGACTTCCAGAGATGTCTCCTCCAGACGGGGCTCCAGGGTTTATCTCGCTCTGGCTTCATCTGGACTTGGCATAACAAAGCTATTCGGAATAGGGTTGCGTGTCAGCTTGATAGAGCTCTGGGGAACGGGAAATGGTTCCGTCATTTTCCGGACACTTCGGCGGAGGGCCTGGCTGCTGGGACGAGTGATCATTCTCCTATCCGGATTGGATTCACTTGTCGGACCCCTGGGAAGGCCCGCCCTTTTAGGTACAACAATAGTTGGTACCTCTCGGAGGGATACCTGGAGACTGTCACCGAGGGGCTTGATAGTGGACAGGAGGGGACGGCTTAGTTCCGATTGGTCCGTCGTCTCAAGGCCACGAAGCAGGCTCTTCGGAGATGGGTTAAGGGGTTGCCGAAGACTTCTCTTGAGGATAAGGTGGAATTGAGAGCTATCCAGGAAGACATGCAGGCCGACATGCTCAATGGTGACTTGGCGGCTAGAGAGAAGGAACTGATTGAAGAAGTCAACATATTGCGATTGCAGAAGGAGATTAGCACGGCTCAGCGTGCCAAATGCTCTTGGCTCAAGGATGGCGACCGGTGCTCTAAGTTCTTCTATGATGTCATCCGGACCAGACAGCATAGAAATCACATCTCCCGGCTTCTGGATGTAGATGGCAATTTGGTGGGGGAGCCGGCAGCGATACAGGACGAGGCGGTCAGGTACTACTCTGAGTTGTATTTCCAGACTGACTACTTGTCTGTGTTTCCAGAGATTATTACGAAGCGATTGGTGACTCCATACGGGAATAGTATCCTCCTTGCTCCTGTTACATTGGAGGAGGTGGAAGCTATTGTCAAACTGGCGGATCCCAACAAGGCTCCAGGTCCGGATGGCTTTGGCAGTGGGTTCTACAAACGCCACCGGGATACTCTGAAGCATCAGGTCTTGGAGGTGGTACAGGAATTCTTCACCAACGGGAAGCTGCTGAAAGAGTTGAACCACACCTTCCTGACGTTGGTGCCTAAGAAGGAGGGAGCGACAGCGCTGGCGGACTTCAGACCAATTGCGTGCTGTAATTATCTTTATAAGATAATTACGCACCTTATGTGCCGGCGTATGGAGGGGATCATGCAGGACTTGGTCTCTCCGAACCAGGCTGCGTTTATCAAGGGGAGATCGATTGCTGAGCACAGCCTCCTGGCCCATGAGATGGTGAAGGGTTTTAACAAACCTGGAGGAGAGAAGGCTTGCGTGAAACTGGATCTGAGGAAGGCGTATGACATGGTCAACCGCGACTTCCTCTGCCATCTGATGACCGCTATAGGTTTTGGAGACCATTGGGTTGGCCTGATACGGGAGTGCATCTCGTCCCCCACCTTCTCGGTTCTCATTCAGGGCATTCCCTATGGGTATTTCCAGAGTAATCGTGGGCTTCGGCAAGGCGACCCCCTCTCTCCTTACCTGTTCACGATTATTATGGAATACTTCACATGCCTGATGGATTTAGCAGCGCACCGAGGGAGACTGGTTCCTCTATTCCGGAGGGTGGATCCCCCTGTCACCCACCTCATTTATGCTGATGATCTCTTGGTGTTTATCCGGCCTTCGATGGAGGGTATGCAGACGCTTGCTGAGATTATGGGAGAGTTGCATTCCCTGTCGGGCCTGCAGCTGAACAGGGAGAAGAGCCGAGTGTACTTCAGCTCCTTATGTCCACAGAAGGAGGAGCGGGCCGACGTGCTGGGTATTGAGAGGAGTGATCTTCCAGTGCGCTATCTTGGAGTTCCCCTCACGGTCAACTATGCGCGGGATCAGGATTGCCACAATTTGGTGGAGTACGCCCAGAGGAGAGTAGAAGGTTGGCAAGCCTCGGGCTTGTCTTTTGGCGGTCGCATTGAGCTGGTTCGGTCTGTGATTACAGCTGTTGCTCATTTCTGGCTACAATCCATCCTCCTTCCTATCGCTACGGTTAGGAAAGTGGATCGGATTTGTGCAGATTTCATCTGGCGAGGGGGTATGCATGCAATCTCTTGGGAACAGCTCTGTCGTCCCAGAAAGGAGGGAGGAGTGGGGATTAGGCCTCTGTTGGAGATTCGGGAGACCTCCGCGCTTAAGTTGGCATGGAGATTCATTACTGGGGGATCTCTCTAGACTTCCTGGATGCATAGCAGATATGTTAAGCAGGGCAACTTTTGGACGTGCGCTACGGACAACAATCATTCCGTCACGTTCAAGTTTGTTCTGCGACACAGGGGGATTCTCAAGTCTGCTATTAGGAGAGTCATGAAGGATGGGTCTGGAACGGACCTCTGACGAGATCCCTGGATTGATAGGTGCTCGTTATTGGACATTAGGGGGGCTCAGACTCACCAGGAGGACAGGCGGGACCTGACGTGCAGTCGGATCATTCGCGAGGGGGAGTGGCGGCCGGAGTCCTATCGTTTACCATGGAGCTGGGAGAGGTTATTAGCAATATTGCTATAGATCCGGATTTGTCTACAGATCGGTGGATTTGGGAGCCGGCTGGTGAGTCATCAGGTACTGGGGAGTTCCAATTCAGGAGTTGCTACAATCTCATTAGACGCACTTTCCCCCAGAGCCCTGACTTCGACTTCATATGGTGCAAGGGCCTGGCAAGGAAGATACAGCTATGTCTTTACAAACTTCTATTGGGTCGCCTCCTTACCAGAGATCGGTTGAGTTCCTTTGGAGTGACAGTCCCAGATCCCAAGTGTGTGTTGTGCGGGCTGGAGCAAGAATCTATCAGTCACATCTTCTTTGAGTGTGACCTGTCTTGGCAGATCTGGAAGGAGCAGAGTAGAATTTTGGGAGGTTGCGTCTCTGGGAAGAGTATTGGGGACATCATTACGGTGATCCGAGATAGTAGAGGCCGAGGGGAGGACTGGTTCCGGACCGCCAGGGTTCGTCTGGCTGCTTCGGTTTGGCATGTCTGGCGGGAACGAAACCATGTAAATGTTATGAGGCATTGATGAGTGGGATTCCCCACTTTGATTGTATGTTGTATGATTACTGTGTTTCCTTTGGAATAAAATTTACCTTTTTTCCAAAAAAAAATATATATATATATATAGTTGTTGATTGGCAGTGCTCATCAGAAATACATATGTAAATCTAGAAATTGCAAACTTCTCCATAAGATATGAAAATCATGTTGTGTAGGAGGTTAAGCTAAACCCCTTTCTGACTCTTATACAAAAGAAAATGATGATGATGCTTAAACTGTCTGGACATCTACATGGCACTATGTATGTACATGATTCTTCTGTAATCAAACTTGCCTTCATTTCTTTGTAAGAGTTTGCTTCGTGCTGATAATGATGTCACCTATAGCCATTGGCTTACTGGAATTATATGTTTCCTGTGACCACTCTTTATTAATGGCTACCATGATATACTCACCAACAGATACCATGCCATAAGTAGCACCTTGTAGAAGTAGCAATCTAGTGGTTCACAAACTGAACAATCACACTAAGTTTGAAATTCTACCCATGTTCCAACTCCAAGTTTTAGCATTCGTAAATCTCATGTTTCTTATTTCCTTTTTGTATAGCGCCTACATTATAGCCCACCTTGAGTTATAAGGTTGGGAGGCCAGCATGAGAGTTGCGTACATGTGCATCATGTGTATATTATTTGGTCACCTGCTATTCATCAATCAGCTAATAGTACACAACTCGCAAAAGTAGAAGCAAACAAGTAATTAAGCAAATTTCAATAGACAAGACAAGAACATACATTTTTAGCTAAAGTACTACAACCGCCTTTTGCTAGTTGTGTTGTATTGTCACCTTATCACCAGTTTCCCGAAGATCTTATGAAGATCAACCTTAACTTTGTATAACTTGATTTTAATAGGGTATTCTTTTCAGTAAAATTATTTACCCGCAAGCCAAGAAGCCATGCTAGTTTAACATCACATCACGAAAGGAGTCAAAGGACAATATGCAGCTCTTACAAGGACAAACCCAACTGAGTTTTCATTAATAATATGAAAAACTAGTTCACACTGTAGTACTGTACCTAGATTGTATTTTGATCATAAAGCCTATGGATCCTCTTAATAAACCAGTTCAAAAACAGTAAAATGCAGATTATGCAAACTGACTGCCATGTCCGCTAGGAGCAAAAAAACACATTTTCAACGTTTATGATGGGATATCTACAACAGTTGGACAACATAATCATTAATCACAACTATTATGAACTTTCTAATTGGATGTATCAAAATATATGCAACGAGAAGTACTCACGTAAGGCCATTAACTGTAGGAATCCAAGTCATGCCCCATCTAGGTACGAAGTCATCACCTAAGAACATATACCCACCACCATGAGCTTCATCAGTAATGCAATGTCCAATGACATTATTGATAATTCCTTGACTGGCCAGTTGAGAGGGCAAGCTAACTTTAGCACTACTAAGTCCAAGAATTCCATCTGTTTTTGCAGGAGAAGCCAAAAGTTGGCCTTGTTGATCATATGCACACCTATATATGAATTAAGCAGTATCTAAGTGAGCCGTTCAAGAAATGAAAGAACTCTATAATTTGAAGGATGCCACATCGTAGATTCATACCCAAATACAAAACTCAATTTTGCCCTATCATTGTTCGCTAGGATAAGATGCATGTCGTCCTCGGCAAGTACACCCAAAGATGAGCTATGGTCTGCATATTCTATCTCATAGTCACATTGCTGACATGATTCGCATTGCTGATTGTTCAAATTACTTTGAACTTCCAGGCACAATGAGTCCCTTGATGGAACTATTCTCCCTTTGGTAGGCTTGTACAGTGGATGAGGTCCCTGATAAAATTAATATGTTAGGATATATCCGATGTTATTATTTGCATATTTATTGCAAAGGTTAAGGCCTTTCAATGGACTTCTTAGAATAAATTTTGGATACGAAAGTATATCAGTGAATAACATATCAGCAAGTTACTTGGACATGTGAATATGTCAAGTGCTAGGTTTCAGATATATTTGACGTAAGACCTTTGGGAGGGAGACCTGATAAGGTAACAAGATTTTTATCTCCAAAAATGTTTGCAGTAAGACTATATGCATATAGTTGATAATCAGCAGGACTTACCATCCCATAAAAAAGTTCAAGATTACTTTGATCTAGAAATGACATCCACATCCTTACAAACTATTGGACAGTTTATTGGTGCAGCTGGAAGCATAGAGCTATTCAGCTATGGAGTTTGCATTTTCAGCACCAAAATCTACAGTTCAAAAAAAAAAAAAAAAATCTACACAGTCTCCCTGCCCCCCCACCCTTCCCTCCCGTCTTACTTTAGGGTCTGTTTGGCAATGGTGTTTTCAATGGTTTTAGAGGGTTTTTGAGCCGACCGTTCTTGTTTTTTTTTTTTTTTTGAGCCACTGGTTTTGGTCGGGTTCAAAACTCCCAAAAATCAGTGTAGTGCTTTGGATGTCTTTATAAACACCCCAAATCGGTGGATTTCAAGGGTTTCTATTATTTTCTTCCACTATACCCTCATCAAGAAAACATAATTACAACTACTACCTAAAATAGTCTAATATCATATTTCTTCTTTCTCGTCTTTGTTGATGGAGTACTCATGGAATGTGGTACCTGTTGAGAACAAATAAGGGACTTTAGTCCAACATTGGAATATGTAGTATGAAGAGGAGTTGGAACCTCTATAAGTAGCAAGTAGTAGCACATCAATAAAATTATCTCATTATTCATTCTACATGGTATCAGAGTCATAACTCATTCTCCCCTCTCTCTCCAAAAAAAAAAAAAAAAAGAAACCCTCCCACTCCCGGCTCCAGGCCCCCCCCATCCCCGCTGCTGCCGACCCCCCCACCCCCCGCGCACCCCGCTTCCCCCCCCCCCCCCCGGTTGCTGATCCCATAGAGAGATCACCTACCCCACCCCCCCCCCCCCGCTGCTGGAGTTCCCCCCGCTGCCGGATTACCCCCCACCCCACCCCCCCCGTCCCCCCGCCCCTCCCGTTGCTGCCGACCCCCCCCTTCCCCGCTGCTGCCGACCGCCCCCCCCCCCCCCCCCCGGTGCTGCCGACGCCCCTTCCCCGCTGCTGTCGGATCCCCCCTACCCCTCCCCCCCCCCCCCCGCCTCCTTGTTTTTACTTGGTGTGCCAGATCCCCCCCTCCCTTCCCGCCTCCTTGTTTTACTTGGTGTGCCGGATCTTCCCCACCGCTTTCTTGTTTTTACTTGGAGTGTCGGTTCCCCTCCCCTCCTTGTTTATACTTGGAGTGCTGGAACAATCGATCATGCAAGGAGTAAACGACCCACGTCGTTGTTCCCCTTGTTCGATGTAATGCTGTTCTAGTTGCTCGTATACCTGAGGAATATTTGTGAGGCGGCTCCTTGTTGTCCACCCCCCCCCCTCGGTCTCAACAGTTGACTACGAAGACACAAGAGATCGGGACACAAAGCAGTTAGACGACAAACGACGAAGACGACGACTTGGGATACAACAAGACCTCACACAGATTGACGACGTCATGGATGCAATCAGTGAAAAACTGACGGCACAGGAGATGCAGGCCTTGGTTGATGATATCTTGTCCAAGAGATTGATCGAGGCGACCCCACGTGTGACCCATACTGATGTGGATCCGTCACCTTACAAGATGGAAAAGTTGGAAAAGCTAGAGACGAAGTTGGAATGAACTTCCAACTACTTGAAATAGTCGCGACAGGCGATGCGGACGCTGAAGGGACGTGACTTGGTAGGCTATGTCAATGGCCAAACCAAGGCGCCAGCCAATCCCTGCTCAAAGGAGTTTGCTATTTGGGAGATTGTCAACAACGTAATGACGGGGTGGTTGACAGCCTCACCAGGTGTCGGGCAATGTTGAGGCGATGGAGGCTGCTGCTGATATATGGCGGACTTTGATGGATATGTACTCCGGTTCGGGCAACCCTATGCGGGTCTTCCAACTACAGGATGAACTCGATAGGGTGATCCAAGACGAACGTACCATCTCTGAGTATGCAGCCTGTTGAAAAAGTACTGGTCTGATCTGGATCACTATGATCCTCTTGGGATGGAAGATGCACGGGTTGAACCTGCATTTGCGAAGTATTTTCAGGCGTTCCTGGAGTATATTTTGCGGCAGCGAATGATGAAATTTTTGAAGGGGCTCAACCCGGTGTTTGAGCAGAGAAGGAATGTACTCCTAGCCCAACCCTAGCTTCCAAACTTAGAAGGGGCTATAGCCGCCATGGCACAGGAAGAAGCTCGGTTGAAGTTGATGTCCAACAAGGGCTACTTCCAGGGGAAGCAAGCCGCTGTTGAAAAGTCTGCTCTTGCCGCCTTCAATCCGCCTCCCTCTGCGGGCAGTGTTTGTCACAACTGTGGTGACTCCGGACATTATATCAGATTTTGTCCAAAATCCCTGCGAAGTCAGTCGAGTGATCGCGGACGGGGCCGTGGAGTACGTCGTGGTGGTAGAGGAGGATATGCTGGTCGAAGGGGAAATTCTTTTGAAGGACACAAAGCGAATCTGGCGGAAGAAGGGGGAGAAAAGCAGCTGGCTGAAATAACCCCTCCTGAGAGGGAGTTCCTCGCGAGGTTACGCGGCTCGAAGCAGGGATCAGACGACAATCTCGACCCTCATGCGGCATCATCTACCTCGAAGAAGCACATCACTTGCTTTGTCCAAACCAGCATAGGTATACCTGCGCATGCTCTTGTATCTGACCATCAGCTAGGTTGGATTATGGACTCTGAGGCATCTCGCCATGTCATGGGGTCCCGCGGTGAGTTCCAGGACTATACTCATCTACCGACGCCGGAGAGCATTCAGACTGCTTATGGTAGCTCCAGACCTGTAATAGGTAAAGGCACTGTTACATGCACCCCTTCCCTCATTTTCACCAATGTCTACATGCTCCGTCTTTTCCTGTCAATCTTATCTCTATTAGTGCCATTATCCTTGATCTTAACTGTACTGTTTCCTTTGACATTCCTACGGTAATTTTTCAGGAGACGGGGACAGGACGACGACTAAGGACTGGCACATGGCATAAGAGGCTATGGTACTTGGACAAGACCGGACTAGACACGGCACTGACATCTCTGGTCGCAAGCGCACAACCGGACGCTTCACGTCGCAGTGTAGAAGATGAATTGTTACTCCACCACCAGCGTGTTGGGCATTCTTCCTTTAAAGTTATTAGTCGACTGTATCCGTCCTTATATCAAAGGGCTAATAAAGAGAAGTTAGTTTGTAATGCATGTGAGTTGGGCAAATATACCAGAAGTTCCTATGTGAGCTCTGGAAATAAAAGTTCCGCTGTTTTTGATATGATACATTCGGACGTATAGGGTCCTTGTCCTACAACAAGTATTAACGAATTTCGATGGTTCGTCACTTTTATTGACTGTTATACCCGCGTGACATGGGTCTACCTTATGAAGAATAAAAGCAACGTCTTTGAGGCTTTTCAGGATTTTCATCGCCGGGTGATAACACAATATATGACTAAAATTAAGTGTTTCCGGTCTGACAATGGGACGGAGTACACAAATAAGCGGTTTGCTGAGTATTTATCCACTCATGGAATACTACATCATAGGGGTGAGCATTATTCGGTTTTGAACCGAAAATCGAACCAAACCGAACCGAACCGAATAAGAGATTCGGTTCGGTTTTAAAAAAAATCGATTCGGTTTTGAAAATACTAAATTTTCTTATTCGGTTTCGGTTTTGGGTTTCGGTTTTGATCCAAAACCGAAAACCGAATAAGAAATTTTAGTTGGTGTACCGGATCTTACCCACCGCTTCCTTGTTTTTACTTGGAGTGTCGGTTCCCCTCCCCTCCTTGTTTATACTTGGAGTGCTGGAACAATCGATCATGCAAGGAGTAAACAACCCACGTCGTTGTTCCCCTTGTTCGATGTAATGTTGTTCTAGTTGCTCGTATACCTGAGGAATATCTGTGAGGCGGCTCCTTATTGTCCCCCCCCCCTCGGTCTCAACAGTTGACTACGAAGACACAAGAGATCGGGACACAAAGCAGTTAGACGACAAACGATGAAGACGACGACTTGGGATACAACAAGACCTCACACAGATTGACGATGTCATGGATGCAATCAGTGAAAAACTGACGGCACAGGAGATGCAGGCCTTGGTTGATGATATCTTGTCCAAGAGATTGATCGAGGCGACCCCACGTGTGACCCATACTGATGTGGATCCGTCACCTTACAAGATGGAAAAGTTGGAAAAGCTAGAGACGAAGTTGGAAGGAACTTCCAACTACTTGAAATAGTCGCGACAGACGATGCGGACACTGAAGGGACGTGACTTGGTAGGCTATGTCAATGGCCAAACTAAGGCGCCAGCCGATCCCTGCTCAAAGGAGTTTGCTATTTGGGAGATTGTCAACAACGTAGTAGCGGGGTGGTTAACAGCCTCACCAGGTGTCGGGCAATGTTGAGGCGATGGAGGCTGTTGCTGATATATGGCGGACTTTGAAGGATATGTACTCCGGTTCGGGCAACCCTATATGGGTCTTCCAACTGCAGGATGAACTCGATAGGGTGATCCAAGACGAACGTACCATCTCTGAGTATGCAGTCCTGTTGAAGAAGTACTGGTCTGATCTGGATCACTATGATCCTCTTGGGATGGAAGATGCACGGGTTGAACCTGCATTTGCGAAGTATTTTCAAGCGTTCCTGGAGTATATTTTGCGGCAGCGAATGATGAAGTTTTTGAAGGGGCTCAACCCGGTGTTTGAGCAGAGAAGGAATGTACTCCTAGCCCAACCCCAGCTTCCAAACTTAGAAGGGGCTATAGCCGCCATGGCACAGGAAGAAGCTCGGTTGAAGTTGATGCCCAACAAGGGCTACTTCCAGGGGAAGCAAGCCGCTGTTGAAAAGTCTGCTCTTGCCGCCTTCAATCCGCCTCCCTCTGCGGGAGGTGTTTGTCACAACTGTGGTGACTCCGGGCATTATATCAGATTTTGTCCAAAACCCCTGCGAAGTCAGTCGAGTGATCGCGGACGGGGCCGTGGAGTACGTCGTGGTGGTAGAGGAGGATATGCTGGTCGAAGGGGAAATTCTTTTGAAGGGCACAGCGAATCTGGCGAAAGAAGGGGAAGAAAAGCAGCTGGCTGAAATAACCCCTCTTGAGAGGGAGTTCCTCGCGAGGTTACGCGGCTCGAAGCAGGGATCGGACGACAATCTCGACCCTCATGCGACATCATCTACCTCGGAAAATCACATCACTTGCTTTGTCCAAACCAGCATAGGTATACCTGCGCATGCTCTTGTATCTGACCATCAGCTAGGTTGGATTATGGACTCTGGGGTATCTCGCCATGTCACGGGATCCCGCGGTGAGTTCCAGGACTATACTCATCTACCGACGCCGGAGAGCATTCAGACTGCTGATGGTACCTCCAAACCTGTAATAGGTAAAGGCACTGTTACATGCACCCCTTCCCTCAATATTACCAATGTCTTACATGCTCCGTCTTTTCCTGTCAATCTTATCTCTATTAGTGCCATTATCCTTGATCTTAACTGTACTGTTTCCTTTGACATTCCTACGGTAATTTTTCAGGAGACGGGGACAGGACGACGACTAAGGACTGGCACATGGCATAAGGGGCTATGGTACTTGGACAAGACCGGACTAGACACGGCACTGACATCTCTGATCGCAAGCGCACAACCGGACGCTTCACGTCGCAGTGTAGAAGATGAATTATTACTCCACCACCAGCGTGTCGGGCATTCTTCCTTTAAAGTTATTAGTCGACTGTATCCGTCCTTATATCAAAGGGCTAATAAAGAGAAGTTAGTTTGTAATGCATGTGAGTTGGGCAAATATACCAGAAGTTCCTATGTGAGCTCTGGAAATAAAAGTTTCGCTGTTTTTGATATGATACATTCGGACGTATAGGGTCCTTGTCCTACAACAAGTATTAACGGATTTCGATGGTTCGTCACTTTTATTGACTGTTATACCCGCGTGACATGGGTCTACCTTATGAAGAATAAAAGCAACGTCTTTGAGGCTTTTCAGGATTTTTATCGCCGGGTGATAACACAATATAGGACTAAAATTAAGTGTTTCCGGTCTGACAATGGGACGGAGTACACAAATAAGCGATTTGCTGAGTATTTATCCACTCATGGAATACTACAACATAGGAGTGAGCATTATTCGGTTTTGAACCGAAAATCGAACCGAACCGAACCGAATAAGAGATTCGGTTCGGTTTTAAAAAAAAATCGGTTCGGTTTCGGTTTCGGTTTTGAAAATACTAAATTTTCTTATTCGGTTTCGGTTTTGGGTTTCGGTTTCGGTCCAAAACCGAAAACCGAATAAGAAAATTTAGTTTATATATATATATATATATAATTAATACACACGCACACACACACATATATATATATATATATATATATATATATATATATATATATATATATATATATATGTGTGTGTGTATTAATTATAGGTATTAATTATATGTGTATTAAATATATCTAGGTATATATAGTTATTATATATATTAACGAAAAAAACACAAAAAAATCCAAAAACCGAAAAACAGAACCGAATTTATATATATATATATATATATATATATATATATATATATGTGTGTGTGTGTGTGTGTGTGTGTGTGTGTGTGTGTATTAATTATAGGTATTAATTATATGTGTATTAAATATATCTAGGTATATATAGTTATTATATATATTAACAAAAAAACACAAATAAACCCAAAAACCGAATAAACCGAAAACCGAACCAATTTAATTCGGTTCGGTTCGGTTATTGACCAATTCGGTTCGGTTTCGGTTTTGCTTATTCGGTTTCGGTCCAATTCGGTTTTCGGTTATTCGGTTCGGTTGGGACCGAATAAACCGAATACTCACCCCTACTACATCAAACCTCATGTGCCTATACACCGGCACAAAATGGTGTGGCCGAACGAAAGAACAGACATCTGCTGGAGGTCGCACGGACGATGATGCTGGCTATGAATGTCCTAAAACATTTATGGGGGCAGACTGTATTGACGGCCTCTTATCTCATCAACCGAAATGCCTTCTCAGGTATTGGACTGGAAGACACCGTTGGAGATGCTCACTGGTGCAACTACATAAACTGTTCCCCCGAAAGTATTTGGGGGTGTGTGTGTTTTGTCCAAGATAATAGGCCAGGAGTTGGCAAACTGGATCCTATAGCGGTTAAGTGTGTATTTGTCGGGTACACAGCGACTCAAAATGGATACACATGTTGGAGCCATGTTGAGTGGAAGATATTTATAAGCATGGACGTTACATTCAGAGAACTGGAACCATACAATGGTTCGGATGCAGGTTCAGCGTTTGGTGACACACCTAACACAGAGGGTGTTAGACGTGAGGGGGAGATAATAAGTCCAAACGTGGTAGTCGGATCGGTCCCGTGTCCGATCGTGGAAAATTGGACGAAAGGGGAAGATAGCAGTAACTATGATATAGAGAATGAAGAAGAAGATACATATGTTACGCAGGAGGAGACAAGGAAAAAGGAGCTCCAAGTCTACAGAAGGAGACAATAGAAGTCCAGTACTGTGTCATGCCCATTCCATTGCCTATTGTACCAAGTCCCTCGTCTACTCCTGTCCCAACTCTTGAAGATGTTGCCTCCGCACTGAATCACTCTGATTCTGATGCGGATCTCTCTGACTTGGATGGTATGATCTCTCCACCACCTATTGCTCCCTTAAGGAGATCTTCTCGCATCAATGCGGGTAAGGCTCCTAGTCGTTATGAAGATTATGAACATGACATTGCCAATTTCTTGTCTTATTCTAACATTTTTTTGAATTATCGAGCCTTCGTTGCATCGTTAGACTCTACTTCTTTGCCTAAGTGTTGGCAGGAAGCAAAGAAAGATCCAAAGTGGAAAGCTGCAATGATGGAAGAACTTGGGACACTAGAAAAAAATAAGACATGGGAGCTGGTTCCATTATCCAAAGGGAAGAAAACTGTGGGATGCAAATGGGTGTACACAGTGAAGGAGACGCCAGAAGGAAAAGTAGAGCGGTACAAGGCGAGGTTGGTTGCAAAAGAATACACACGATCATATGGCATCGACTATGATGAGACGTTTGCCCCAGTAGCGAAAATGAGCACGGTAAGAATCTGGTCTCCATTGCAGCAAACTATGGATGGAAGCTATACCAATTAGATGTGAAGAATGCCTTTCTCCACGGGAACCTGCAAGAAGAAGTGTACATGGAGCTCCCGTCAGGATGCTACGCGACAGAATCAGACGGAGGGACGTCGCGTGGAAAAATGTGTAAACTAAAGAAGTCGCTATACGGACTCAAGCAATCTCCTCGAGCCTGGTTCGACAAATTCAGAAAGGTTGTTACTGGCATGGGATACCATCAAACAAATGCAGGTCATACAGTCTTTCTTCAGCATGCAAGAGGCCACATTACTATACTTGTTATATATGTGGATGATATAGTAATCACAGGTGATGATGAGGTCGAGATCACTAAGCTGAAATCAAAACTCGCGAAGGAGTTTGAGGTGAAGGATTTAGGAGCAATGAGGTACTTTCTGGGTATCGAGGTATGTGACGGTGAATAAGGAATTATTCTCTCACAAAGAAAATAAGTACTAGATCTGCTAAAGGAGACAGGGATGCTGGGATGCAAAGCAGCAGTTACTCCAATTGACCAGAAGTGCAAGTTGGGAGCAGAAACAGGAGAGCCAGTTGATCGTGAAAGGTATCAAAGACTTGTAGGGAGATTGATTTATCTGGGACACTCGCCCTGATATCTCATTTGCGGTGAGTGTAGTGAGTTTACATGCATGATCCAAAAACGGGCCATATGGAAGCAGTGTTTCAGATCTTGAGATATCTGAAAGGGACGCCGGAAAAAGGGCTATGGTTCAAGAAGAATGGACGCATAGAAGTTGAGGGATACTGCGATGCAGACTGGGCGAGTTGTATAGACGACATAAGATCTACCACGGGGTACTGCGTCTTTGTAGGAGGAAATCTGGTCTCATGGAGAAGCAATAAACAGTCAGTGGTAGCACGGTCGTCAGCTGAAGCAGAATATAGAGCAATGGCTCTGGGAGTGTCAGAGTTACTGTAGGTGAAAGCACTGCTGACAGAGTTGAAGCTGGATAAGGGAGCACCGTTACATCTTCTGAGCGATAGTCAAGCTGCAATAAGTATAGCCAACAATCCAGTTCAGCACGACAGAACGAAGCACATCGAGATCGATCGATTCTTCATCAAGGAGAAGCTGGAACAAGGGATACTGAAGATTGACCATATTCGCTCAGAAGAACAAGTTGCAGACTGTCTGACTAAAGGTCTTAGTTCATTGAGTCTGTCAAAGCTATATAACAAGATGGGGATGATTAATATCTATCGCCCATCTTAAGGGGGAGTGTTGAGAACCAATAAGGGACTATAGTCCCACATTGGAATATGTAGTATGAAGAGGAGTTGGAACCTCTATAAGTAGCAAGTAGTAGTCCATCAATAAAATCATCCCATTATTCATTTCTACATTATCCTCCAATTTTCATATCAATTACGAATTGTTTGTGCTTATTTGCACAAGTTATAGGACTTTTATTTTTAAAAAAAACTTTCAGAATCGCTCACCGAATTACCAAGCATAGGTTGGACTAGCTTAAAATCCGCTACTTAAAACTACTCAAAATCGGACCCCTCATAACTAGTACTTTTAAGAACACCTCATAACCTTTACCCCAACAATTGTCAAGCATACCCTTAAAGTGAAATAAAGTTTCTTTTGATTGTAGAGGCAACATAAACCACCAACACGAAGCACTACCATAACAACTTTTTTTGCCTCATATTTTCTCAATTTAGCATATTAAGGTATTCGTTATGATGATTGTTGTAAGAGACCACAATGACTAACTTTGCACTTGACAACCCCTCGTCCCGCTCCCTTGCATTTGACAACCCCACTTGTTATCCTGCCCCTTCTAAGTGCATGATACTTTATAACCTCTTACTTCTTTTAGCGCCTTTAAACATGAAAGGAGTTTGAAATAAGTGTGTCACTGTCATAACAAATAACAAACGGTCCCTCTTTCTCCCCTCGTCCAAATGTATTGTTGAAAAGTATTTTACATGAGAAATATATTTGTCGCTATGCTGCAAGTAACCGTCTTTTAGTGACATCTAAACTCTAACATGCACATGTGAGCATTGATTAAGTTGCAAATGCGCCCTGAAATTATATGATATTATTTAGTTTTACTTCTACAATTTTCTAAAAGAAAAGTATATTATTGAAAGGAAGACACATGAACCTTGATACTAGATTTATTAATTATATGCAATAATTAATAAATCTACCACGAGGGGGGTAGATTTATTAATGCTTTTCTTCTTACATTAATGGCATCCTTTGTTTTACAATGGATTAAATGGTAAATTGGATGACCAATAAGATCAATCAGAAAGTCCAGGTGGCCGCAGAAGTGCAATTAAGAGGTCACTTAATCCAATTAATCAATAACCAGCTCTGGAATACCACGTGGGGGTAGGGTGGTCAAGTGGAAGCACTGGTAAGGGAAGGGAGGAGTTGATGTGGATTCGAATCCTAGCCTTGGCAAAAAAATTGATTAAATGGGAAGGGTGTTGGTGTTAGTAGATCAGGACAGGGACGGTCATTAATGACTGGCCTTATCAAAAGAGAGAGAAAGAAAAAGAAAAAAGAGCTGGCCCTGGAATGAGTTCATAACAGAATCACTTAACTTATTATTATTAAAGTTGTTCACATAGTTATGCTGATATTGCAACAAATGTGGATCCATCATGATTTGATTACTTATATGATCAGCACATTACTTCAACTTCAGTTGAGAATGTACAGTGGATTGTCATAAAATTTCACTCTGTTTCCAAGTATCTAATTGTCATGGCAGCACATAATTTGAAGTGTCAGCTAATGGTGATTAAGAAGCAACAGCCATTTAAAATTTTAAGTCCCTCGCTCAGGAAACAGCTTCAGCATATACATTAGAGAAAATAAAGTGACACCTATTTTACCATGAAAAAACAATCAGAAACAGAAACCCATCTCAGAGAAGTACAGTTAATGTACCTTAGCGCAGCTAGTGCATGGAGCATCACATTGAACCCATGTCAGGTCACTTCCTGTATCTACGTCAAGAAAATATGGTCTTGGAGGATTCCCAACAAATATAGATGTATAATACTGTCTGCATATAGTTAAAAGCAACCAAGTTTTAGCTAAAAGTTGCATTTAGAATTTTCTGTTACAAACTATTTGAATTCATGTAGTAAACATTGTAATTTTAAGCTATACTCAAAAGTAGAAAGGATAGAAAAAACAAGTTAACTGCTAATAAAAGAACAGAGGATTCATTAGTTACGTATTAAATGTCAGTAACACATTTCCGCTATTACAAATAATAGTCCTTAACACGACTTACCTGCAATTCTTCGCTATCTAGATTCAAAGAATAAATATTTCAAGAATGCTTCTAGAGTATTGACAATGAATTGAACAAAGAAGGCAGAAGAGAAAGCAGAAGATGAGAGGAACAAACAAGAATAAGATCTGCGAGAGGATTCACGAGTATTCAGTAATTTCTCTAGTCAATCATAAGTCCACACTTCTTCATCTGATTACACTCCCTTATTTATAGCAAGTAACCGACTCCATTTAATCCTGATTTAGAGAGAGGAAAAAAAGAGAGAATAAATCCCAATCCAACAAAATAAATAAGATGAGCAATCCTAATTTGAAAAGTGATAAAAGGGACAAAATCTTAATCTTATGCTTTTTCTGATTTCATATTTGTTATTATATGAGGATACACCACTCGATGCTTGACATGACATAATTTTCTATGCATCATGATCTTTCATATCTTATCTAAACTGTATCTAACAATCTATGACACAATCTGCTCTTCTTTGTTTTGTTCTATTTTCAGAGACATTTCAATAAGACATTATTTATTTTCATAAGCTATTAATGATTGCACGAATGCTTATTTGAAATCAAAACAATTGTAAATTAGTTTTGATGGTGCTAACATATATTATTCGTTGGAAGCTGTTTATAATCTTGGATTAAGTGTTTACTTTGCAACCTGAATGTATGTACTTTATATCCAATGGGATTTATGTCCATAATGTGATTCGATATTTTAAGGTTTGCATGTGATTGTATATTTACTCCTTTCAATATCTTTTGTCTCTGGCCTAATTTCTTTCTCCAAAGATATATATAATTACACATTGCAAGAGAGTAATATGTCTCGTTCTCTATAAATCAAACAAAATTGGTTCAATTCCATGTTTAAAATTTAAATATTCTAAAAAACATGTACCAACATCTACAACAAATACAATTAAGTTTAACATTTAACATAAAAACAGCCACTGCTTAATTACTTTTTAGATGACAATATTTTTTCTATAGATGTCTACTATATTTTCCTAATAATTGGACCAATTCCTCCTATGATGCAGAAGAAGGAAAAAAATAAAACAACTCATCGTTCATATCTTGATTTGACAACATGGCACAATTCATATCTATCAAAATCTTAATTCAAATGTACACATATCCTGACTTAGGTCTGTACTGTTCTAGGCTATATTGCCAAAGACCTAGAGCAAGTGGAGCTGGCATTAGCTTTGGTACCAAAGACTATATTACACCACTAGACTCCTTACCTAGATCAAGTGTTGGAGGCTCAAAACTGCCATCATTTTGAAAGAAGCATTCCAAATCTAAAACATGAGAAACATTAATTTCTAGCGGAAGTTAAATACATAAATTCGGTCCTTGCTGGTGGATGATTCATATAATATAGTGCAGGGATTGTGCACGAAAGATTCTCTTGGACTGTTATCCTTGTGTACGTGTAAGTCTGTGAATAACAGAAAGATGTCAATAAGCAATAGATATTGCACCAAATGCCTACCTAAGCCCGGAAGGTCAATACCTGCCATATGAGATGTGTCCAACTAGGGGTGAGTATTCGGTTTATTCGGTTCCAACCGAACCGAATAACCAAAAACCAAATTGGACCGAAACCGAATAAGCAAAACTGAAACCGAACCGAATTGGTCAATAACCGAACCGAACCGAATCGAATTAAATCGGTTCGGTTTTCGGTTTATTCGGTTTTTGGGTTTATTTGTGTTTTTTTTGTTAATATATATATAATAACTAAATATACCTAGATATATTTATTATATACCTATAGTATATACCTCTATATATATATATAACCTATAGTATATACCTATATATATTTAGTGTATACCTATAATTAATACCTATATATATATATATATATATATAAGGGCGGACCAACCATAGGCCGAGGTGCCATATATATGAAAATGGCGGAAGCGGTAGCGGAAGAAAACCCTAGTTCTGCTAGGGCATCACCAAATCGAGACGAGGAGGCGGCCAACCGTCCTCCGGACAGGGGGAAAGGCAAGGGGGTGGCGGCGGCGGTCGGCGGCGACCGGCGGGAGGTGGGCGGCGGCGGCCGGCCGCCGGAAAATGGGTTCGCGGCTGCTGCACGTCCGCGGTCTGGCGCTGGCGGCCAGAGGGCCGGCCGGGGGGGTCCGGCGTACCACCCCCGGGTGCGGGCGGTTGCCGGCGACCCTCCCCAGGTGGGGGGGTGGCCGGAGAGGGCTGCGGACGGCGGCTCTTCCTCCGGGCATGGGTTCGGTTGGTTGTTCGACGGCGGCTGCCCCCGGGGGCTCCTCTATGGTGTTCACCGCCCAAAGGACATCGTCTGGATTGGAGGATAAGGAGGGGACTTGGACTACGGTCCAAAATCGGAGGGGAAGGCGAGGAGGTGGGCAACGACCGCAAATTCCTGAGACTAGGAGGGGCTCAGCTTCTACGCAGGGATCGGACAGGAGGTCAGGGATAGCCAGGAGAACGGGTCCAACGGTGGGCCAGGCGCACTCGGGGGGACGGGAGGGACAAGCCAGGATTGCGTGGCGGCCTCGAGCGACGGGGTCAGCGGGGACGGCGGACCCAGTTATCGGGGGAAGAGGGACTGCTGCGAACGTGAGTGCCAGGCCGGCCCCGACGATTCCACCTCGGAGTTCGGGCCCGCGGCTTGTATCCTGGGCAGATGCGTGCAAGGTGGGGGTTGCCAAGACTCCGGCATCGATGGAGTATGTTGCACCTATGGCGATTGGGGGTGAGCTCTGCGCCGACTTTCCGGCTGAAGAAGTGGCGAAGGTGACGGCATTCTGGGAGAATACCTTAGTGTTATATGTGTTGGGGAGCAAGCCCTTCTACGGGCAGATCCGAGGTTATGCGGATAGAGTCTGGCGGCCGAAGGGTAGCATGGAGTTCTTCTCCAAGGAGAACGGCTTCTACTTCGTTAAATTTGGGATGGCAGAAGATGTGACTCGGATCCTCCAGGGAGGGCCATGGACGTTTGACGGACGCCTCATCATACTGAAGCAATGGACCCCCGACTTGAGATGTGAGAAGGAGGTGCTTAATGCGGTGCCTGTGTGGGTTCGGTTTTCTGAGTTCCCGGTACGCTTCTGGAGTGTCCCCCTTCTTATGAGACTTGCCAGCCTCATTGGCAAGCCGATTAAGGCGGACGATGCCACCGCCTTCAGGACTAGATTGATGTATGCTCGGGTATTTGTGGAGATTGAAGCCAGGTTGGACCTGCCAGAGCAGTTGAAGTACAGGACCCCTACTGGCCAGATCCTTATGCAGAAGGTGGAGTATGAGTGGGTTCCCCCCAGATGTCCGGCGTGTGCCTGCTTTGGGCATCTCCCGAGTGCTTGTAGGCGTGGAGGAGCTTCTGAGGTGGTGACGGAGGAGGTAGTGCAGGAGACAGGTGGTGCAGTTGATACCCCTGTAGTTGACCAGGCGGGCTTGATGGAGGATGAGATGGAGGCAGACCCTTCCCCCGTCTCTGGGGAAAACGAGGGATCTCCGACGGAGATTTTTGCCGGAGCGATGGTTGAGTATATGGGGACGAGGACTATGACCACTAGAAGTATGGGACAGGAGGACAGGCGAAAAGGAGAGAATAACACTCTAGCACTTCAGGTTTACAGTCGGAAGCGCCAGGCTACGGAGTCGCATAGTGAGGACAGCGGACAGGGTGGGGCGGAAAGAGTGTGGAAGGTCAACCCTAAATGGGTAGCGGACCTAGCTCAGCCTCCCCAACAGGGGGACCCGCAAGGGGTTACGGCCCTTACTCTGCCTCTTCTTCAGGGGGATAGAGATGAGGATTCCAGAGATATGGAGGTTGCACTCTCCCCGGGTGCTCCTTCAGAGGATGTTCAGGGGACCCCACCCGCGGTTTAGATGTCGGCCCTTGCCTGGAATGTCCGGGGGGGGGGGTGTTCTCTGGGGAGATGGAGGGAGATTAGTGAGGTGCTGAGGAAGGAGAAGTGTGAAATCTCGATCTTACTAGAGACTAAGATCAGGGGGGCAAAAACTCTGTCTCGTAGAACTCCTACGGACTGGGTCCAGCTCCACAACCTTGGCCTCTATGATATGGCGAGAATCTGGGTTAGATGGAATGGAGCTAGTTGGGAGGGGGAGGAGGTATTCATGACGGACCAGCTGGTGGCTATCTCCTTCACCAACAAGGGTGGGTTCCGGTTCTTACTTGGTGCTGTCTACGGACACAATGACAGGAGGCTACGGGAGACCTTGTGGCAGGACATCATCAGGCTGAGTACATTAGCGGTACATCGTCATCTCCCCCTGCTTATTATGGGAGACTTCAATGCTACGCTATACAGGGGGGAGAAGCTGGGGGGCAGCCGATCCCGGACCAGATCCTATCAGATTTTCAGTCTTGTCTTCTCCAGTCCGGGCTCAGGGATCTGGAGAGGGTCGGGCATATATGGACATGGCACAACAAGGCGGCGGTTAGCAGGGTGGCATGCCAGCTTGATCGTGCTTTGGGGAACAGTGATTGGTTCCGCCTATTCCCCTCTGCTGTGGCTGAGGGGCTTCCTGCGGGGACCAGTGACCACTCACCGATTCTGGTGCGCTTCGTGGAGAGGCCCAGATGGAGAGCCCGTCCGTTCCGTTATGACAATAGTTGGTTTCTATCGTCTGGCTACGAGGAGACTGTGGCGGGGGATCTTTGTCAGGAGGTGGTCGGCACTGCTCAGTTTTGTATGGTTCACAGGCTGAAGAAGACCAAACGCGCCATCAGAGACTGGGTGAGGGCTCTCCCCGGACCTCCTTACAGGAGAAGGAGGCGGAGTTGAGAGACCTGCAGCCAGACCTTCAGGGAGACATGATGAGTGGAGAGATGGCGGCTAGAGAGAAGAAGTTGGCTGCAGAGGTCAACACCTTGCGGCTTCAACAGGAGATTAGTGCGGCCCAACGGGCCAAATGCTCCTGGCTCAAGGATGGGGATCGCTGCACCAAATTCTTCTATGATGTCATTCGGGCTCGCCAGCACCGGAACTGTATCCAGAGACTTCTTGGCAGGGACGGGCGTCTTGTGACCGACCAGGTTGCTATCCAGGAGGAGGCTGTCCGGTTCTACTCTGAGCTCTATCATCAGACGGACTATCCCACGGTATTCCCGCAGCTGACTACGAAGACGTTGATTACTGAGTATGGCAACAGTCTTCTTATGGCTCCTATCCGGATGGAGGAGGTGGAGGCGATTGTGATGCAGGATGATGCTTCCAAGTCCCCTGGGCCGGACGGTTTCTCCAGCGGCTTCTACAAGCGTCATTGGGGTACCCTCAAGGACCAGGTTCTAGAGGCTGTTCAGGAGTTCTTTGGGACGGGCAAGCTCCTGAAGGAGCTGAACCACACCTTCCTGACGCTAGTGCCCAAGAAGGAGGGGGCGACTTCTCTTGCTGACTTCCGACCGATTGCTTGCTGTAATTATTTGTATAAAATAATTACTCATCTTATGTGCAGGAGGATGGAGGATGCTATGCAGGGCCTGGTTTCTTGGAATCAGGCGGCATTCATCAAGGGGCGGTCTATTGCGGAGCATAGCCTGCTAGCTCATGAGATGATTCGGGAGTTCCACAAGCCTGGTGGGATGAAGGCCTGTGTGAAGCTCGACCTGAGGAAAGCCTACGACACCGTCAACAGGGACTTCCTCTGTCATTTGATGGGTGCGATAGAATTCTCCGAGACATGGGTGGACAGAGTCAGAGAGTGCATCACCTCCCCCACTTTCTCGGTTCTCATTCAGGGTATTCCATACGGATTCTTCGGCAGCAGCAGAGGGCTTCGGCAGGGGGACCCGCTTTCCTCCTACCTATTCACCCTCGTGATGGAGTATTTTACCTGTTTGATGGACATCGCGGTGCATCGGGAGAGGATTGTACCGATATACAGCAGGGTCTCTCCGGTGGTCTCACATCTCATATATGCGGATGATCTATTGGTATTGATGAGGCCTTCCATGCGAGGGATGAGGGAGCTTGCGGTAGTGATGGAGGAGTTCGGACAGCTATCGGGTCTTCGGCTGAATAGGAACAAGAGCAAAGTTTACTTCAACAATTCTTGCACTTTGAAGGAGGAACGGGCCCTGGAGCTTGGGGTGGAAAAGGGTGACCTCTCGGTGAAATATCTGGGGGTGCCCCTTTCTGTCAACTACGCGAAGGACCGAGAATGTCAGAGTCTGGTGGACTTTGCGCAGAGGAGGGTAGAGGGCTGGCAGGCGGCTGGCCTATCTTTTGGAGGGCGTATTGAGCTGGTACGATCGGTTATATCTGCTATTGCTTTGTTCTGGCTCCAATCTATTATGGTTCCTTTGGCTACTATCAGAAAGATTGAGGGCATATGTGCCAAGTTCATATGGCATGGGAGGATTCATGCCATCTCTTGGGAGCAGCTCTGTCGTCCAAGGAAGGAGGGAGGTGTGGGTGTGCGTTCTCTAGTATCTGTCAGGGAGGCGGCGGGGATCAAGCTGGCATGGAGGTTCCTTCAGGGCAGTTCTCTCTGGTCGGCTTGGATGGCTAGTCGGTATCTACGGGGTAGGAACTTCTGGGTATGTGAAATTGACAACAACTTCTCTGTGTCTTTCAAACATATCCTGCGGAACCGTACTGTACTTCGGACGGCTATTCGGAGGAAGATGAGGGAGGGAGGGGAGACGGACCTTTGGCTTGATCCGTGGATTTCAGGTCAGTCTCTTCTGGAGATTATGGGTCCCCAGACGGACGATGTGGCGTACAGAGGTCTGACTTGTAGGCACATCATCAGTGGTGGGGTCTGGAGGCCAGAGGAGTATCGGTTCACTGCTCAGTTAGGAGAGCAGATCAGGCAGGTGCAGATCACTCCTACGGTATTGTCTGATGTCTGGGTTTGAGCCCCTCCCGGCCACTCGGAGGGTGCGGGGGACTTCAGATTTCGCAGCTGCTACGATCTTGTTCGCCCCCACTTCGATGATATCGAGGAGTACGACTTTGTCTGGGGGAAGGGGCTTGCCAGGAAGATGCAACTGTCTGCTTATAAACTGGTGTTGGGCCGATTGCTCACTAGGGACCGACTGCTTCGGTTCGGGGTCCCTGTCCCTGACCCTAAGTGTGTTTTGTGTGAGACAGAGAATGAATCCATTGGGCATCTGTTCTTTCAATGCCATGTGGCGTGGAGCATCTGGGCAGAGCAGAGCCGGAGACACTTGGGAGGGGTTGGAAGGGAGCGTGACTTCAGAGAAATCCTTAAGTGGATTGGTGATTGCAGGGGCCAGGAGCAGAGCTGGGCCAGACGTGCTAGATTGAGGCTTGCTGCATCTGTTTGGCATGTCTTGAAGAAGAGGAACCGGCGCATTTATGAGGGACTGTCCACCCCACCAGTGGGCATCCTTCATAACATTGAGTCGGATGTACTAGTTATGTCCCCCTGAGTTGGGACTGTATCTTTATGTTGTAACCTTATTGCGATGTTAGTGGAATAAAATTTACCCTTTTTCCAAAAAAAATATGTATATATATATAAACTAAAAAAAATTATTCGGTTTTCGGTTTTGGACCGAAACCGAAACCCAAAACCGAAACCGAATAAGAAAATTTAGTATTTTCAAAACCGAAACCGAACCGATTTTTTTAAAACCGAACCGAATCTCTTATTCGGTTCGGTTCGGTTCGGTTTTTGGTTCAAAACCGAATAATGCTCACCCCTATGTCCAACAGCTCTTTAAAACTGGGGAGTGCCTAGTACTAAAATCAGACCCGCATCTTGCCCGTGTCCCTGGCTAAGGTTGAATGCTTAAGCGTAAATAGGTTAAGGGATATAACATCCTGGGTTTGGCTGAATAAAGAGTAGGCTAGTTGGGATGGTTGCAACCTGATTTTGGCTGAAGGCTAATGTAATCAGTGAGGTCCAGTATGTACCAAGATCTCTTAGAGAACCAGCATCATTTGCACAATCAAAGAGAAAAGTTTCAATGACATGAGGTGCAGTAGTTATTCCAATATCGAGAAACCACAACTCGACAAACAATTTTATCAATTCATGGTAGATAATCCATGGTTTGTGGGGGATTTTATGTCAGCAAAGATATGGCTTAGGGGATGATGTGGGTCCTATCCATGAGAAGCGACCAACCAAGGATGAGTTGAAGTGTCAGTCACATGTGGTATATGGAAGGAAAACAGGCACATGCAGGACAGCAGGAGGAGCCTCACAATGGCCAATCAAGGATGACAAGTAGGACCACACACTAATAAATCGAGCACAAATTAAAAGCAAGCAAGA
Source organism: Iris pallida (assembly GCA_029216955.1). NCBI lineage: Eukaryota > Viridiplantae > Streptophyta > Magnoliopsida > Asparagales > Iridaceae > Iris > Iris pallida. Next base: position 2,477,056 of record JANAVB010041819.1, on the reverse strand, counting down.
ACACATAAGAAGAGATGCCTCGACGTAGCAATCTCTTCTTTTACTTCACATTTCATGTGAGGTAGGATTAAGATTATGACTAGCGCAAGTTACATTTATAAACGCAAGTACACATGTCCTTTACTACTTTCATTAATTTAGTGTAGTAAGTACAATTTGAGGGGTTTTCTCCCATTCTCAATTCCAAGACATTCCTTTCCTAGATGACAAACCCAAGGTTACCTAGAATGCAGAAAGTCATGGAATGAGGAAAGAAACTGGGAACAAGGTAGAACGTAGAACAGGGGTACGCTTCTTTGGGGAACAAGGTAGAACGTAGAACAGGGATAGGCTTCTTTGGCGGAATGGTTCTCTTGATTGCTTTATTCAGGTGTTTCATCCATTTATGATGTTGAATCATGTCCCTTTTTTTAATCAAAATAAGCAAAAGTATGTGACTAGAAGTAATATTGATTTGGTCAGGAGCCCAATCGGTCAACTAGACAATTGGTTGACCAGTCCAATTGTTTCAACAAAGCCGCATGTTAATAAATTTGGAGGCAGATTTTGTCGGTCCTTTTTAGGAATACTACTTTAGATTTTGTTTCTGGTAACGCATGTAATAAATCTAGCAACCTAGTCAAAACTTTGACCATGATTTGACTAGATATTTCATTTCTTTGTTTAAGACTATATTCACTAGGATTCTCTTCACGATTAGGATAAGATTTCTTTCTTCTTCTTCAAGCTATGTAAAGCCTATATAATGGCTTCATTGTAATAGTTCCCAAAAGGTAATGAAGGCACGCAAAGGTTTCTTCGGACCGGATGGAGATTGGCACTCGAGTGTAAAGGCATAAGGGTTAATTATCTCCAACAATATAACATTTTTATTAAGAACTATTCTCTTTATTTATGGTAGACTCCAGATCTCGTTCGTGGATTCGGACACCTCTCATGGACTCGAGAGACACTCATGGATTCAGAAAAATATAATGTGTGTTTCGGTGGCACTGGTTATCCTTGCTTCGCTTTGGCTTCGTACCACCCTTCATTGGTGCGTTTCAACGAGCCAACTACGAGAAACCTGCTTTTGTCAACCTACTTTGCACTATAGAAACCTACCTACTATATACTTTTCCTACATCAATTTACTTGGTTTTTCAATTTCAGAATGCTACATTTAGCGTTGTGGAACAGAAATGTTCTATTATTCGAAATGACATACAAAACGCAAATAATGGGGGGTTATAGTTACTTGTGACAACAAGTGAGCCCTTGCAAGATTGCCAAGGAAAATATGGCAAAACTCACTACTAATGTTTTGACCTATGTTACACATGTACAAATACCATTTGACATGAAATGGACAAAACGACACACATACAACACTGATTTTGGTGTGTACTAGTTTGTGTCTGATACGTATTATCCAGAAGAGGCATAGTATAATACACCACCAATTTGGAGTATCCATGGTTTTGAGGTTGCGACTAACTATTTATATGATTCGAATCCCAAATGAAATTTGCCTGGTAGGACATTGCCAGATAATATGATGGCTTCCTCCTCATCATCGAAGGTTCAAAAGCCACCACATCAAAAAGTGTGATAAGACGAGGAATACATGAATATAATAGATTTAAAATTGTCACTGGAACTAGAAAAATGACAAAATGTTGTATTCCCTAGTTGTGTATGTTGGATAACAAATACAACTTGCACATACAAGACTCTTTTCAACACACTTTCAAGTAGTGTTCCGTAGATATACTTCTCTATCCCTTATCGCATTGTATATCTTAATCCATTGATCCATAAAAAACTTGGAAGTGTCTGCTCGCTACGGCAAGTATCCATAACAGTGATCAACAATTTAGTAATGATACAATATCAACAGCATCAAAAAACATATATTCTTGAAATCAAAGTTTCTCTATGTTTTGTAACTGGGGATCTATCTATATCCATTATGGTTCTAAAGTCATGAGTGAAAGAGAATTTTGTATGATTAGGTTTCTAACATAGTTTTCATTAAGGGTTACCTAGCAAAGGAATTATAGAAAGAATTATCCATTTATGAATGTTACTTTTAAGATGCAAACAATATGAAAGGTACATGTCTATTTTAGGAATATGATATTTCATCTGAAATGAGTATAGGAGAAACATTTCCGGGAAGGTGTCAAATGGGTCTTAGGCCAAGAATGTGCTATAATGCTTTCTTCGTAAACTATTTTACATTAATGATTAGGAAGTTGACCTGATCAAGGGATCAGTTCAACTAAAAGTTTTTTAAGTTGTAAGCAACAACAGATTACATATAGAAGGAGATAGCTACAGCTAAAGAACGAACGAAGGCTTTGAATGAACGCTACCTAGTCATATTCATTTCTATATGTGGTATGGGTACGGGTAGACAGTACACTACTTCCGGTAACGCTATTTAGGGTGGTTGTTCGCTTAAGAAAATGTTGTTTATGTCTATTAATTTTGACATTCAACTAATATTATTGTGGTTTTCTCATTTCTGTTTTGATTGATATCTTTGAGAAAGAAAAATAAACTTCGTCTTTCGGTGAAGTGGGTAGGGAACCAGAGGTATTTGGAATAGCAGGATCAGGGGCATGGTTATTTGGGAGTAGAATAAATTTTGTAACATTGCTTTGGATGTGTGAGGGCATCAATAGTAGATGGAGCTCAAAAATACATCTTGATGCCCAAATTTGTAATAATAAAAATAAATGTAGAATATGTTGGGTTTGTATGAGAATAATAAAGAATTAAATCTTGAGGCCCAAATGAGATGAATGGATACAGGCCTAGGTGTCATCCTTCTTTCTTTTTTCGGAAAAAAAATATAAAACCTAGAATCTAGAAATTGGGGCTCCAAATTGAGCCTTACTATTCTACAAAATAAGTTCTACATTCTGAATGTAGAAATTCTGCGGCCCAGGTTGTAGGTGCTTATGGTTGAATGACGATTTAATCTCCCAAGGATACAACGGACCTACTACTCAGGTAGGAGCACTTCAAAACGCAGGAACCGGACGAAGCAATCAAGGTAGTCTCTCTCGAACTGAGTACTTGAATGTGTGAATTTGTGTCCCAAACACTGATAAATGATGAAGAGACACAAAAAGTGAACGGACACACTGTTTGGAAGGGACACAACCTTCTTAGAATATTTCCAACAAACCTGTGTCTCAGTTTCCAACATCATAAGCAATTGAACACTATAGTGTCACATTCATCATCAGCAATCTACTTAAATTTTTTCTCGAGAAATGAAAAGGAGTGGAATTTGGGCACGAACCCATCCGGATAAACATTGCCTCTGATCGGAAACACCGCAGAAGAGTTGATCCCCGCCGCCCCCGCCACTTTCGCCGAAGTCGAAGCCGAAGAGGAAGAGGAACTCTTGGTAGAGGTGATCAACTTCAGCCCCCCGACCTCCAGCAGCGAAGTCCGATTCCCTCCGCCCTTGGGATACAGGGGGAACAGGAACGACTCGGCCTCGCTGTTCTCGTCCGCAGAGCTGCTCTGGAGCAGCTGCAGCGGCGCCTCGGGGAAGAGGATGGCCCAGAGGGAGGCCGCGACCAGCGCGAAGCCGAGGATGGCGAAGAGGGTCCTGGAGAGGGAGGGGGAGGGGAGGCGGAGGGACGGTGCCGCCGGCCGAAGGTGGTGGTGGTGGTGGTGGTGATGGTGGTGGTGGTGGTGGGTTTGCTGTTGAAGAGGAGGAAGAGGAGGCGGAGGAGGAGGAGGAGAGGTGGAGTAGGTGAAGGCAGTGATGGTCTTTCCTTGGGATGGGTCTTCCGGAGGAGGGAGGGAGATGATCACCACCCCCTTCAGCTCTGGCTCCATTGATCCTCTCTTACTCTCTACGAAGAGAGAGCAAGTAGCAGTCTTTTAGTGATGGTGAAGATGATGATACAAACTCTTACTTCTTTTCCTAGTTTTGGGAGTTTGACTTTGACTTTATTGGAGGAAGGGAGGAGGAAACTTCTAATTGATTTGTAACCAATTTGCTGTATTTTATGGCTTAGTAGTTGGGAGGTCAAAAATGGATATGGTAAGCGAGGGTTTGGCAAAGGTGCTTATTGGGCCGGACGGTCCGCAACACGGTCCGAGCGGAGCTGTCTCGGTCCAGATTCAATCAACGGACTATCTGATCCGGCCCATAAGAAGAACGTGTTCGGATTGGATTTAAGTTGTTGGTCTGATTCGAACCAGTACAAAACTGATTCGAACCAGATTCTACCAAAATCCATTCGCCCAAGTCTAGACTCGGTCACCGACCCGTCCCAGGTCCGATTAGACCCGAAAATCTCTCCCCCCCCCCCCCCCCCCCCACACCCCCACCTCACCTTACCTTTTGTCTCACAAAAATACCCCCACTATTACCATTAATATAAACGTTGGAAGGAGTGTTTTGGTATAAAAACTCCAAATAGTTATTTTATTAAATGTGGGAGGTATTTTTACCAAAATACCCCAAAATTCTATCAGTTTTTACAATTAATCAAGAGTAGTTTGGTCATTTATTAATATTGACCAAAATATCCCTATATGATAGCTATATACGCATATTGGTGGTCATTTAGCATCCAACAAATATGACATAATTTATACAAATTTACCATCACAAATTTGTTTCCCTCTCTTCTAATACATACAAGCAATCTGAAGAAGTAACAAATTTCTGGAGACTGGAGTATCAAAAAAATTGCAAAAGTTCAAAAAATTTAGAGACTTGATCGACCACACCAAGCTGCAACAATTCTGCATCCCGATCTGGATGAAATCAAGTTGATTTTTGAGTAGATTTTATATTATTGTAAATCAGTTATTATGATATTGAAATGCGATTAGTTTTTTTAATTACAATTTTTTTAAAAAAAAAGTTTAGTAAGGATCATAATGATGCTACTGGTTCTAACCATCCTGAAAGACCAAAGACCAATACATACAGTTGCACAATGTAATAAATGCCAAAAAGTCTTTATATGGAAAAATATGACGGCACGAAAACTTTGAAGAAACAATATGAAAGTTGTTATGGCAAGGACATAATTAATGCTAGACAAACACAATTAAGCAATGGTCCGTACGTAAGGATCTTCAATATAAAACTTTACTTATTATGTTGCTCGTAACAAAAACAACTTAACAAAATATATTATTTATGATACATTTTACATTGGGTGAGAGTGAATCATTTTATGACTATGCAAATACACTAAATCGTTGTTTTACTAAAGTTTCTAGATCTACTATTAGAGCAGAAGATGTTTAAAATTAAAAAAAAATAGCTTTAAAATAAAGTTTTGTATATATTAATAAATTTTCTTTAACTTATGATATAGGGACTAGTAGACAAAATTATTCTTTTGTTTGTATCATGACACATTATTTAGATATGAAATATTTGTCTAAGATCGTTGGAACTTTCGCATACTGGATCTGCAATTGACGGAGCCATATTATAAATTCTACGTGAATATGATATTCATAATAATAATAAAAAATTAATTTCTTTTGATAATGCAAGTATAAATACTTATTATATCAATATTTAAAATTTTATTTCTGCTTGTATTAGAAGGATGACTTTTTCATATAAGATGTGTTTGTCATATTGTTAATTTAATTATATAATAATACCTTCAAAATTTTCAAACGGGTTTAGAAAATATAATAACATGTCTAATTAGTCTGAACACTTCTCAAAGTAGGCAGCAGGAGTTTAAAATGTTATGTACACAATATGGTTTGACATTAGAAGATTTGTCAAGGATGCACCACATAGATAAAATTCTACCTATTTGATGTTGAAAATCTTGTTTTAAATTAAAAAAAAGTTATTACATACTATAATATTGTTAATTCAAGTGTTGATTACTAAATGTAGAAGCTAAAAATCAAGGGGCACCACTCATTAAAGTGCACCATCATCAAGTGGCACCAGATCATTAGGTTGTGTAATGCCTGTTGTTCGTATTACGTATTCTGGAATACGTGTACGTATTTTATCTTGTATTGCATGTCTCCTTGCTTGGTTTAGTGGGTATTTCATTGTTCGGTTCATCTTGGTTTGGGTTGGCTTGGTTCGGTTTGGGGTTGCTTTTGGTTCAATATGGACCAAGGAGAGAACCCCTACCTACCACCAACATCCCCATTTTATTAGCCCCTCTCATTTCTCCCTCCTCATTACTCTTCTTTTTTCCCACCATTAACTCCTCACCAACCTGTGAGAGAGAGAGAGAGGTCTAGGAAAGTGCATCTTGCTTCATGGAGGAACCCACATTTTATTGTTCCATTCTCTTCTTCACTGCATACTAACACACTTTAGTACTTGGCATTTCTAATTTCCGTAGCTCATTGCTTGAAGATCTAAGTTTATGTCATTTTTGGATTTCTTGGGTTTTGATCTATTTAATCTTGTTATTTTCAAGTTTTGATGGTTCCATGTTGTAGAGAATTTCATTCTGCCCCATTTTGACCTATGGAAGTTCGGATTTGGACCCTGGATGAAGGTTTAATGAAGCTTGGAGGCCATGGTTGCTTGGTTCTTCTTCTCGGAAGAATGGAGAAGAAGAATAGGATCCAGCCTTGAGGACTTGGCCGCATGACAATTTCATGTGGTAAGTCATTTCTCTAGCCGCATACGTTCCCCCAGCCGCATGGATAATCCCAGCCGCATGAGACCCCGAACCCCGCGAACCGCATGAACCTTAGCCGCATATGCCCTGGATAATCCAGCCGCATGCGCCATTGTTCGGACTTGGACGCATGACAATTTTATGTGGCAAGTCATTTCTCTAGCCGCATACGTTCCCCCAGCCGCATGGATAATCCCAGCCGCATGAGACCCCGAACCCCGCGAACTGCATGAACCTTAGCCGCATATGCCCTGGATAATCCAGCCGCATGCGCCATTGTTCGGACTTAGCCGCATGACTGGGACGAACTCTGAGCCGCATGGGGTTCAACTCATTCCCAGCCGCATATGTCCCCACTCCTCCGCCAGCCGCATATGCCCCCTCCCCCGCGAGCCGCATGGACCACTAAGTCTGGGCCGCATAAGACCTGATTTTGGGCCGTATGAACGGCTTTAATCTAGCCGCATGGACTCATTCCTCTGAGCCGCATGGCTCCTCCATGTGCCTTACCCTTGTTATTTATTTAATATTATTATTATTTTATTATTGTTAACTCATGTCTTGTAACTTTCGCTGTAAGTTGGGTTTCTTGATAGAATACTTATACTATGTACATGTACCATGTATACGACAGTGACCCGTAGGGGTGCACTCCTGACAAGTAACATGACATGATAGTGGCCCGCCGTGGCGCACTCCTGACAAGTAACCTGACATGATAAGCTGTTGCGACGGCTATCTGACATGACAATAATGAATAACCTGGACACCGTGGACGATTGTGCTTGTACAAATAAACCAGTCCTGTCTTGCATCATGTTTAGGAAAGGACTCCTGAGTACCACGGTCAGGAGTACCTACTGAAATGGACTAAGGCTAATAACTAGAATAACACAGTAGTCATGAAGAGATTTTCCAGCTACAGGCAATCCCGTTACCTGGACGCGCCTGGGATCTGTAGCCTGCCGTCGAGTATGGCACATTTCCAGCACACTGTCATGTGTTGCACCCTTCAAGCTACTTAAGGGTACGTGCGTTTCCTGGACGATGTACCCACCTGAATTCAACCCTTAATTTTTGACCTGGATAACCTAGATGGTCTGCAGGGCTTGTGGCTGTGGAATAATCTCGCTGCATCTTGTTAGTAACTAGGCCTGTAATAACCCTAGTTAGTTAAAGTATCAAGCCGTACTCATTGCTTGGCCGTAATTGATTGGATGGAACAACCAGTCTAGTCTTGTCTTGATCATGTACAAGATTGTTACATGTCCCGATTTCTTATGTTAACTGTCGATAAATAGTGGGAAGCCAAGTTCCGTTCAGATGAAGGGTTACAACCCCGGTCCTTATTTGATTTACGGGTTGTAACCAGGCTATCTGAATAGTTCCATGGTTATCTCGTCGTATATCATCCTGATATGTTTTCCCTTATTTCCAGTTCTTATTACTTATTATTATTCTGTGTTAATTGCTGGTTTTAGTTCCTAAGTGAAGCTTCCTTTGTGGTACTTGCTCTTTTTGGGGTCTGATCCAGCTGGTTTTGTATGGCCATATTTCGGAGCAGCTCTAGAGGATCTACCGACTTTCCAGCCCGATGGTGACCACCACGCGTAACCAGGGCAACGAGTGGGTTTATTTTGATCTTCCACTTTATTGTAAAAATATTCTTTTGAGGCGTTTAGCCGACGAGCACCTGTTTAGCTCGATTGTATTTACTTACTGTCTGCCTACGGGCTGTAACATGATTGACAGATCCTAGGGTTGATCATGTATGACTAAACTCTTGCTAGTCCTTACATTTTGTAACGACTAGCTTCATGATCAGCTGAATATGTAATGTTTGGGACGCCTTACTATTGTATATTTGGTGATCTTACATCTTGTAACATTTACTTACTTGCTTGTGATTGAGACACTAGGCTTGTTCATGACCATAAGAGACTGTTGGCTTATAGTTAAACCCTCACGTATCTAGAAAGCCGTGACCGTATAGCGAGGTGGATTGCACTTCAATATACGTAGCTGGCTATGTCTGCCTCCGCTCTCCAGTATTCTAGTTCAGGGGCGTGACAGGTTGCACCAGTCTCAGGTTACGCCAAAGCTAGAGTGCACGGTACCACGTGGCAAGCCTCCTCGAGAAGCTGTAATGACTGTCATCATTACTGACAACTAACAGCACGAAAATCGAAAAAAATCCATTCAAATCCCGCGCAATATAGCGCTCGAGAAGATTTTGTCATCATGTAATTAATGTTGACAGCTGGCCCGCGCAAGTCGTCAAGTGGTGCGAGAATTAATCAATACAGCACAGAAGACCCAGTCAAAGGCGCCAGTTGTTGAGTTGCGCCAGTGCGTAACCTGGCTAGTTGGCGCCACTTGATCAAATTTTATGTCTAGAAGCAGGGTGACATGGCGCACATGCCACTAATCTCGAAGAATGTGTCTACTACACTGCCCACGACCACGCGCATCTCACTCAAACGATATCATGCGTCCCCAGCAGTTGAAGTAACCGCTCGTGCAATTGGACAAGAGGCACGCAACCTGAAGTGTGCGCCACTCAGAATAACTACTTAACAGTTATTTCAAGAACTCTATAAATAGAGTTTCAAATCAGTCCCAAAGGATCACTAATGATCATAATATCCTGACAAAGTGCCGTTGCATTGTCCAGAGCCTTGTGTCTTCGATATCACATCGTCCAAGGAATAAAGTGATCGTCTTCTGATCAGATTCCTACAGCTGTATTTTCCCAAAAATCAATTGTACTCTTGTACTCTTTTCTTAGTTTTTAATAAAACTTTTATTTTTGTAAACAAAATGGACTCTGCTCGGGACGGCTTTCTCCTCCGACAAGAAAGTGACAACTCAATGTGATACCGCGTCGATCGGTAAGACGCATAAGACTTTGGTCGTTCAAGTCGACTAAACCGCCTACTAAGCAATGATCAGTGCTGGGGGTACTAGGCACAACTCAGTTGCTGCCAAGAGCAAGGCGCGCACTGTATGGACTCCTAAGTCCTCTGTAGTACCAACCACTACTTCAGCACAACCTGCATATACTGCCTCTGCGTAACCTGCGCATACTGCCTCTTTGGCTCTGAACAAAGGGAAATGCCTTTTGGCTACTCGTTCTGAATTCTGAGAAGAACCTATCTAGTGGGAGTCCTAGACAGAACAAAGAAAAATGCCCTTTGGCCTTTCCTCAACCTGCACAACCTGCGCATGTGGCCTCTCAGCCATAAAATAAAGGAAAACGCTCTTTAGCTACTCCCTCTCTTTCCCTAAATATGAACTTGGCAAAGAATACATCTATTCATGCCTTGTTACAGAACAAAGGAAAGCGCCCTGTGGCCTTTCCTCATACTTTCCCGGTTATTGACTCGACGGAAAAAAACTCTGGTTGCGCCCTTGCGCCAATCAGTACAAAAGCTCTTTTGGATAGAAACCTTACTCCTCTTGACAGAGACAATCAAATTTCTGCTAAAAAAATGAGTTCTGTCCAAACTAAACTTTCTGCCACCCAGTTGCGCCAGGCCAAGTGCACAGAAATAGGTTGTGCAGCACAAAAAGGGATTCTGCCTACTCCCATGAATGCAACTCAGGATCTTCCAAACTTGCGCATCTCAAGATCCAAGCAAGGCAAACTGCTAATATCTCAGACAGATACACCAGTGCTACACCTTTCTGACCTGCGCACCTATCTCAACAGGCGCCAGCCAGTATTAGCTTCAGCAAAATGCAATCAGCCTGCGCCAGAGACAGACTTCTGAAGTCAAGAACCCTCTTACATATGCTAATCAACTTAGCACTTCCTTGTATACTCAGGGAACATGACATCTCAAGAATCGAAATCATGTTCCTAACATCGTTAAAGAATATGTTCCTCCGACTTCTTCTTATCCTGTTGCGGTAACCGATCTCCGTGAACTTCTTGAACAGAAACGAAAGATCACAAATCCGTCTCATCCACCTGTAATACAGCCATAAGAACACCACTGTAATCATCACCATGAGGTGGTCATCAAATGCTGTTGTCAGTCAGCTAAATGGTCTGTCTTTGACCGTCTAAACTACGCTAGGGTTCCTCAACCAATGATAGTGGATAAAGATGAATTGTTATACGCTTCTGTCAACATGGCGTCTCGAAGCACTGGGGGTGGAAAGAATCCAAGACGTAATGTATCTCACAATCCCAGTCAATAATACTTAGATGGGATTCGTGAGTCCGACGAAGGAGTATACCGACACACCAGATCAAGAAACCAAGAAATAATCGATCAAATGAATCTTCCTTCTGGCCAAGAAACAATCGGTCAAAGGAATCTTCCTTCTGACCAAGATATAATCGGTCAAAGAAATCTTCTCGATTCCAGTCAAGATGCCTTCAGTTAAAGGGATCTCCCCATCACTCATCCTGGGGGTAGTTCCTTATATGAATTTGATGCCGATAGTGAAAGTTCTGAACAGACCATATTTTCTACTAGCTCATCTTCGATAGCTAGAGAAGTGACTGCTTAAGTCATCATAGAAGATCAAGATGCTTCCAGTTCTAACAGTCAAGAGCAGAAAATTATTGTTTTGGAGGCCAGTTTGAAGAGCATGGCTGAGATGATGACAGACATGCATGCTGTGATTATGGCACAACATACAGTTCCACCGGTTGCGAATCCGATTCTGACCCAAGAACCTGTAACGACATCTGCTCCCATCAACATTGGTCTGGGATACAGTCTCCTCACATCGCTTCCATATCAGTACAGGCTATTCCTAGTCAATCTGGTACTAGGGGTGGTACTTATCATGTAGTACCTTCTCCCAACACATCAAATTAGTTCACTGCTCTACAATCATCGGGAGATACTAATAAGGTCGTAAAACTTTTGCGTACTCAATTTGAAGCCTTCAAGCAGAAAGACAGCCTACAGAAGCTTGGAATCAAGCAGCCTTATCCTATAGAGTGGAAGGAAGTTCAATTTCTTTCCAAATACAAACCGCCTACTATTATCTTGTTTGATGGCAGCACATCCCCAAGTCAGTACCTTAATCACTTTGAGGTAATGACTGATCAATTACAGCCAAACGATGCTCTACTCACTAGGGTGTTCGTCGGATGCTTAGCAGGTACAGCTTACGACTGGTACCGCAGTTTGCCAGATGGCTGTATAACCTCCTTCTCTGGATTCAAACAAATGTTCCTGGAACAATTTTATGAGGGAACAAATGACATGACTATGTCTGCCTTCATCAAAATTAAACAACGACAAAATAAAACGACCGAACGTTTCATTAAACGATTCCGTCGTGAGGCACTCAAAATATCTCTCGGAACTCCAGATGCTTTGACTATAGACACTTGCAAATCAAACTTTTTGCTTATAATCAGCATGTGGACTGGATCGATGCAGTTCTAGGATTGGCCTTCCTCCATAGTAAATGCTAAAGCAGCAGAAGAAAGTGTCGATAAATTCAAACAATTGGGCATTCAGATGTCTAATCTCGACAAAGATAAACATGCTGCATCAAATAGCAGTGGTCGTCAGAACAACTACAAGGATAAGGAGACTTTGGCTATTAATGTCAAAGGTAAAGAAGCTCTAGCCGTCAATATAGGTTAATCAACACCTACTCCAACGGTACCACCACAGAGAGCACCACATCCGAAAGAAGAATATTCTTTCGATGAAGATGATGTCATGAGTATCTTCGATTGCCTGATCAAGAGCAATAAACTTCAGCTGTCAGATGCAAAACGGCCATAGGAAGTAGGTAAAACTGACCACCATAGGTATTATGTTTATTATAGGTTTATTGGACATCCGACTAGAGCATGTTTTGTGCTCAAAGGCAAGATCCAGGAGATGGTCAATTCTGGTGTAATCACTCTCCAACATGACGAAAAGACTGTAACGGCTAACGTCATATCTCTACAGTTTGGCAATTTTTCTGTTCAACTTGTGCAGGACGGCGTCATCCCTATCCCAAGAACCACTTTAGAGATTGTTAATCTCCCACCTGCACGAACTGATAGTCATGTTCCTTTGTCTACTAATAAGGGGAAAATTATGTGGATCCATCCGAATTTAGTAACTGATTTCGAAGCACCTTCTTCATCCACAAAGTCCAAGAAGACGACCAAATACAAGTCATGTCATATGACTTCATTGGATGAACATTGTCTTCCACCTTTAACTGATACCTTCATCTCGGCGGCATATTCATCTTCTTCTTCTGAAACAATACTGCCAAAGTCAGAGGCCAAATATCAACCAGCTTTCCATCTGTATAGTCCACAATCCCGTAAACTAATGACAAAGATGGGATATGATCTACAGAAGGCCCCCGGCTTGAATCTTGGAAAAGGATCTCCAATACCTCTTTCTCTATGCCTTCCACATAATCAATCTCGTGTTGGCTTAGATTTCTGGACGAACTCTTCATCCTGTCAAAAGAAACATTCTACAAACAAGCGTCGTACGAAGAATTGTAACATGGTGTCCTTCGAACCTGTATCTAAAGAAGAAGCCTTAACTGGTACCAGGTCTGGGAGACTTACTTACGAGATTACTTAGAAGGTCAAGGGAACCCTGCTCCAGCTCCGGAGGCTATCCCAGTACCTTCTTTCCCTGTTGTTAATGTTCCATCTGCCTCATCACCTTCAGTGGAACTGACTCCTCCCAAACCAACAACGACAGACAAGGAAAAACAGCTAGTTCGTTTCGATAAAGTATTAAAGAAGACCCCACCTCTGGGACTTGAGAAGCCGTATAATTTTGATATACTAGCTCAGCTGGCTAATACCTCGGTAAGGTTATCAATCTTTGAGCTCCTGCGTCTCTCAAAGAAAACTCGAGAAACATTGAGTGAAGCTTTGATGCAAACCGATACTTGTCTGACACTCCTCAAGAAGCCAGACGAGGAGCCTGTAACCTGCTTTTATTATCATAGTATGATGGAGCTGATGCCCAACATCACCTTTACACAAGATGATATGCTGCTAGAAGATAATCGTCATGACCGACCCTTCTACTTCACGGAATATGTCGATACCATAAAAGTTGATCGCATCTTGATCGACCCTGGGGTATGCACTCAGCATCATGTCGAAGACTCTACTGGATGCATTGAAGATTCCTGTGCATAATCTTTCCACAACTATCACAACGATCCTGGGATTTAATTCTGGAAGAAGTGAACCTCTGGGGAAGATTCGCCTAAAATTTCAAATCGACAATCTTCGTACAAAGGTTACCTTCTACGTGATTGATAATCATGGCTCCTATAATGCTTTGCTGGGAAGACCATTCCTGTATGAGTATAACATTGTACCATCCACTCTCCACCAATGCTTCAAATATGTGGACGTCAATGGAGAAGTCCGGAAGGAAGTAGCTGATTTAAATCCTTTTAGAGGCATCGAAGCATATTGTACTAATTCTCGGATGTACAAGGAAGAGTTCATGGAGGTTGTACTGGCGATGGATAGTGAAGAAGATCAGAGAGACACCTCAGATGATGTTCTCGTAATCCCAGTCAAAGGACGTATTACTCGTACACCTTCTTCTCAGACGTTGACTATCCTTCTTTTCTCTCATAACAAGCAGCCTCCTGCTGGAAAGATGGAACAAAGGGAGCTCACCTCTTTTGAGCCACTTGTTATCGACCTTCGTCGTAACAAGCCTTCTCCTTCTTCTTCTCCTCCTCTGGTTATCAATCTGACTAAGCCTTCTGCTAAGGCCAAGAATCATGATGTAAATGATGATGTATAAATCAATAAAATAGCATCTCCTTTACAGTATACTGATGTCTTTTATTGTGCTCGAAGTTATTTGAAAATGCTAGATAACTTTGAACCACTTACAATAGGAGCAGTTCAACCTCTCCAAAATAAAGTACCGCTTGAACCAGTATTAGATTCCTTCTTTTTGGTTCCTTCCAGGAAAAAAGATGAACTTCCAATACTTTTTAGTAAAAGAATAGAACCAAAAATTACTCTCAATAGCGAAGACAAAAATGACGATAATGGGAGACTCCAACTTCGTCGTTATAGCCAACAATCAAAAGATATTATTCAAAAAAATGGGTTATTATTTTAAAGCTGATCTTAATGGAGGTAAAGGAAGGCGAACTCACATTCGTATCTCCGCTCCAAAAGGAAAATCACTGCAATACTACAGCAAAACGAAGCGTGGATTAGGCTATACCTTGCCAATTCCAACCCCAGAAGCTTCTAAATCTGACAAAGAAGAGCGATCTAATTCTTCTGATTCTGTTTCATGGGATTCTGACACCAGCGTCGGACATGTCCATCGAGTGACACTATCTTCTAATATGGTGTCTGTCGAATTCTCAGAGGATGAAAAGGATGGCGTAGTTGAAGCTCCTGAAGTAGATCATTGGGCACAAAGAATGGACACTCAGTGGGAATTTTGTTTCGAACAACGATAACCACCTACTGAAGATCAATTAATTCAGGTCGATGTTGGAGAAGAGGGCTCGCCAAGACCTATCTTCATCAGCGAAGCCTTCCAGAAGCAAACAAGCAAGAATTAATTCAGCTTATTCGGGAATATATTGACATCTTCGCCTGGAGTTATGAGGATATGCCAAGACTGGATCATCATATTGCTACCCATAGGCTCAACATCTTACCCAATGCAAGGCCGGTCAAACAACAACAATGTCGATTCTGACCTGACATGATAGATGCCATAGAAACTGAAGTCAAGAAGCTTATCTCTTATGATTTTGTCAAAGAAGAATGTCACGATCCGTACCTAGTGTAGGGGCACGAGAAGCGGGTATGCCCAGCCTACGCCGCAGTGTCGGCGGTAGAACGCTGTTCTAGTTCATTATCACAAATAAGTACAATATGATATTCTCTCTGAACGGAGGAAAAATCACATAAGGTACAACTCAATCACAAATCTAAAGATGGAAATAGCACGATATGATAGATATGAAATCTCAAAAGAGAACATACAAACAGAAGGAAAGTCTAAGTGTCTAAACGACACAACATCACAAACATCCAGAAATAATACAACTCTAAAGTCAATACAAATAACATAATGAAAATAAGATAAAGTCTAGCTAATCTAGTCTAAGTAGTAGGGATGACGTCCTCAGTTAGAGCTGGATCCTCTTGTGGGTTCAACTCACAGGTGTCGTCTAGATGGGCTCCATAATAGGTTGGACAGAAGTCATTAGTATCATCTGTAATATTTTCAATAGGCCCAGTCAGGACAGGAGCGAGCACAATACATCTCACGCAGTTCATATCATGACAGGAAATATAAAGCATGCAAAAGAGTAAGATACATGAACTGTAAGAAGATGTACATGAAAACGAGATATATTTGTAAACTGAAAATATATACATGATAAGTAAGAACTGTAAGTGACTAGTGATTTAGAGCACAATATGGTTATGTAAACAGGTTAGGTTATACAATAAAATGTGACTCTATTATACGTGAGGGCACAATGGACATATATAATATTGTATACAATAGGGAATTTGATCACATAACCATTTCCTACTCACCCTCTCCAATTAATACACAAGGGTCCAGTCAAGTTACGTTACATGTACAATAGTTTATCCATGGGCTCATGTGATCATGAGAGTACAAGATTGCACAAGGGTATACATGAATAGGGGTGTACAAGAAATACAATATGTTCGTGAAAAGTACATGACAATATGTATTTGATGTGCTCGAGGGGGATAACATCGCAAGACAAGATCCATAGGGTACTGGTCCGTGATAACAATCGTGACAACATCAAGTAAAGTAATCTAGAGCAAGAATATAAGTCCTGACAAGTATGAAACGATCAGAGAATGTACTCACCTGATACCCTGAACAGTTGATATGAAAAGATGGCCAACTGGAGTCACAGAGTCCTAATTAGAGCAACACAGGTTATAAAGAGTTCAATTTATATGATAATTAAAATTATAATGCAATCTACATGAGTCTAAGTCAATCTAGATCAAAGTCAACTCTTGGTCAACTCTGGTCAACAATCTAGTCAAACTAGGACAACTAGTCTAATGTGGTCAAACTAGCTAGGGTTTGGTCAACAATGGTCAAACTAGTCTAGGTTAGTCAATTCTAGGTCTAAACAAGTCTATGGCCTAAACAATTAAGTATACTAGTACCATTGTTATCTAACACATAGCCTAAATCAAGGCACATAGCTAAACCACATAGCTAACAAGGCACACAAACTTAGTTATATAATATACATTACATATATATCACATATATTCTTACCCATATAGTACCACCCTAACACATACATATAGATATCATATATCAAGTATATACATATCCTCACTATGAACCATAACCTATATCTATATACTCTCATAATATATAGATATTATATAACCCAAAAATATATATACCTATCTATATAACCCTTCCACAATCTAATATCACCTACTCAAACTCAAATACTTAGACACTAACCCACTAACACTAGGATACCATATCAACCTTGGTCATATTGGCATCCCAAAATCAATACCTTGGTCATAAGGTAAACTAATCATTTATCTTGAAGGTAAAGGTAATTCATATTTATCTTAAGATACTAACTTGGTATCATGAGATACCAAGATACCCCTCAAATATCTAATTAACTAAATATCTAATGTACTAACATAACATCTTAACTAATATCTAACATATAACCTATAGTGACTAACTTGCTAACATACCAATATCTAGAACTAACATAACCTACTAACATATCAATATCTAACATACTAGATATCTAACATCAAACTATCTAACAACATATCAAATATCTAACAAAATACTAACCTCTACTATCTAACTAACACTCATACTAACAAATATAACTTATACTAACATATAACAAACTCTAACATATCTAACCCTCTATACTAACCAACATCTAACAAACATACTAACATATATAACTTAACAATAATATATATATGTACTATATCATATATATACTCGACAACTTATGATACCTACATTCATTTAATATCCATACTACATAGGCTCATAGGTTACACAAAATGTCTATGTCTTATAGTCAGTCTTTTACTTAAAACCAATACTATACCAATTGGGCATTCATTAAATTCTAGGATTAAAGTATGTCGTATCCCTTTGTGTTAACTTTTCGAAACTTCAAACGGATCGTATTTTCGTGTCCAGAATCTTCCGGAATCGCAAAAACACCAAAACGCGTTTGTCTTTCGGACAGCTGACACTCAAACAGTTTTACAGAAAGTTTTAGAATATATTTTACCTATTAATATATATATTTGGAAAGCTAACTTCGATACAGCTCTTTTAAAAAAAAAGGAATATTAATCGGAGTTCTAAGCTAAAATTTATGACATTTCTAAGTTGCTATGGTTACTAAAAACGTGGATGAATATTATAACGAATTTGGGTTGTTTGGACAAAAGAAACACATCTCACTCTCCACACCACTCAAGACACACATCAAACCACACTCCCCTCTCCTCTAACACAAGCACACCACTAACAACATATCCATACACATCTAGATATATAAAATAGATCTAACATACCTATTAATTATATATATACAAAACAGTTTATTATATAAATAGACACTAAAATGATAAGTTGAGGCTAAAAATATGACATGTAGACTAAACCACTTAGATCTAACCATGGTATCCAAATGAAACTCATTCTAACCATCCTAACTAACATCAATCCATCCTCTAACATGTCTAAAACTGAAATTAAAATATAATTAAACCTATTAGACATTAAACCAAACACATGAGGTATCCTAAGTTGAGATCTAATAAGTAGGACACAAGACACAAATCTAACTTGCTCTAGAGAGCTCGAAATGGTCTCAAACTTGAATCTAAAGGGGGTACATGTATGGGGGTGGATTCTATGGATTCAAAACTAACTAATATACATAGAAAATCAATTTAGAGGATTAGTTTTACCTATTGGGAGTGGGATCCCAATGATACTCTCAAGGACACGGCTCCGATACGAAGATCCTTCCAAAATAGACACTCCTCCTTGCACTTTGCTCCAAATCTTTGCTAGCACCCTCCCTTGGTAGTATGAGAAGGTTGGATGGAAGTTTTGATGGAGGAATGAAGAGATTTGGAGATCAAATCAAAGAGGGAAGCTCTCTAATTTTGGGAAGAATACCTTGTGAAGGAAAAGAGGCAAGATGGAATGAAATGAAAGGAAGGAGGCTAACCTACCTATAGTGGCTACCATTAAACCCTATTTGGGTCTTGGGGGAAGCCCAATAAGGCCTCAACTAGTCCTTTTGGTTAATTTTAAGTTAGGTTCAAGTTTGGGATCAAAAGGGTTAAATATAAGCCTCCAACTTAACCAATCTAACAAGTGAGATTAGTCTAAACTTATTAACTTAATTAGTAGGGTTTGTGGGCCATGACTAGCTATTCTTGGGATCTCATATAGAGTCTAAGCTATCCGGGTCACTAACACAAGTCGGAATAAAACGAAACTCAAACCCGACTAAACAAATCCCGTAAAATCAATATTAAAATATAAAAATTCCCAAAATATTAAAATATAAAAATGACCAAAATTACAATACATCAATTTAAATATTATTAAAATAATCTAAAATTTATCAATTAATCAAAATT
Organism: Iris pallida; assembly: GCA_029216955.1. Lineage (NCBI taxonomy): Eukaryota > Viridiplantae > Streptophyta > Magnoliopsida > Asparagales > Iridaceae > Iris > Iris pallida. The sequence continues at coordinate 2,457,745 of JANAVB010041819.1, read as the reverse complement.
CTAAATAATTCAAAAGTCACAAAATGACCAAAATACCTTTAGCCTAAAAAGTGGTAATTAGCTAATCTAATCACATGAGTTAGGCCTCCATGGTCATGGTTAGTCTCTAGGCTAAGCAGCTCTAAGGTTACACTAGCAAAAGGATAAAATCATAAAATACTAATCTAATGATATTAAAATAATCAAAATTTACCAATAAATTAATAACATGATTTAAACCTATTATTAAATGATTGAAATTACAAAAGTTCAAAATTATCCTCATTTTAGAAAAGTGGATGTTATAAAGAACAATATCCTGACTGGGTTGCCAATGTTGTCCCAGTTATGAAGAAAACAGGGAAAGTCAGAGTCTTTAGAGATCTCAACGATACTTGTCCCAAGGATGAGTTTTCTCTTCCGATCACTGATGTCATGATCGACAATACTTGTGGATTCGAACGAATGTCTTTTATGGATGGATTCTCAGGATATAATCAAATCAAGATGCATCCAGAAGATGAGAAACATACATCTTTTCGTACTCCTCTGGGAGTCTATTTCTACACTGTCATGTCGTTCGGTCTTAAGAACGCTGATGCCACCTATCAGCAGGATATGAGTACTATCTTTCGTGATCATTTACGGAAGACTGTTGAATGCTATGTCGACGATATTGTTGTCAAAATTGTCTAAAGGAAGACCACATCCAAGACTTAAGAACTATCTTCGATCTAATGTGCCAGCATCAACTTAAGATGAATCCCACCAAGTCATTTCTGGGAGTCTCTAGTGGCAAATTTTTCGGATTCGTCATTACCTCTAAAGGTATACACATTGATCCCGAGAAGATCAAAGCCATTCAAGAGATGCGTCCTCCACGCAACCTAAAAGAGCTACGAGGATTCCAGGGTCGGCTTGCTTATATCAGGAGATTTATTTCGAATCTGTCTGGACGTTGCAGACCATTCACTCAATTGATGAAGAAAGGTGTATCTTTCATTTGGACTAAAGAATGCCAGCAAGCATTTGAAGACATAAAGCGGTACTTGATGAATCCACCAGTCTTAGTACCTCCAATCTCAGGAATACCCTTCCTAATGTATGTTAGAGCGATGGATCATTCGTTAGGTGCATTACTAGCTCAGAAGAACAAAGAAGGTCATGAGCAAACTATCTATTATCTCAGCTGTATAATAATCGGGGCTGAACATCGATATAGTCCAGTGGAAAAAGAATGTCTAGCTTTGATGTTTGCTATTCAAAAGATGAGATATTACATCGCCGGCCAAACTATTCATATTATTTCCAGAGTTAAACCTCTCCGGGTCTTAATAAAGAAGCCCGGTATACTCAATTTTAGGCTTGCTATATGGGCCATATTATTAGCACAATATGATATGGTTTATGTTCTTCAAAGTCTGTTAAGGGTCAAGCCCTTGCTGACTTCCTAGCGGCTCATCCAATTCCCGAAACATCTAAACTCCATGACGAGATTCCTGACGAAACTTTGGAATCTAATATGATTTGAGAAGAAATTCTTGCCTGGCATCTATTTTTTGATGGAGCATCCAGAATCGGACCAAAAGGAGCCATTGTCGCAGGAGTTGGAATTGTTATTATATCACCGGAAGGATTAGCTATTCAAAGATCTTATTCCTTGGATGAATCATACTCCAACAATGTGATCGAATACAATGCTTTGCTCATTGGTCTCCAATTAGCTAAACAATTGGATATTGAATATCTCGAAGTGTATGGAGACTCTAAACTGATTGTCAATCAGGTCAGAGGAACATATGAAATTCGACATCAAGATCTCATCCTATATCATGAAGCGGCAGTTAGACTGGCTACATCATTCAAGGGCTTCTTCATTGAACATGTACGTCGGGTATGCAATACGAAAGCTGATGCATTGGCCAATCTTGCAGCAGTATTGGCAATTCCAGTCAGAAGACAACATATGATTGTTATTACTAATAGAGAGTTATTTTGCATCGAGAATAATTCAAACATTGAGTTCAGCAATTCAACTAAAATCAACGTCATCAGCGAAGACTGGAGAGTTTCTTTCATTGACTTTGTGGTATATGACATCTTACCCGAAGATCCTAAAGAAGCTACAACCATTCGTCGGCGGTCACTCCGATTCTATTATACTCATACCACCAAGACCCTTTATCGACGAACATTTGACGGTCTACTTCTACGGTGTCTTGCGGAAGGTGAAGCAAAACAAATACTATGGAAGGCTCATGATGGTATATGTGGTGCACATCAGCCATGTCCTAAACTACATGATCGTATTCGATGTATGGGTTATTACTGGCCCACTATGGTATCAGATGCCATCGAGTATGCAAGAAAATACCGAGCCTGTCAAATTCATGCAGACTTCATCCACCAACCATCGGAATTTCTTCATCCGACTGCCGCATTATGGTTCTTTGAAGCTTGGGACATGGATGTCATTGGTCATATCAATCCACCGTCGTCTAGAGGACATCGGTTTATACTGGCTATAACCGATTACTTTTTGAAGTGGGTCGAAGCTATACCTTTGTCTGAATTTAAGACCAGCAATGTCATCAACTTCGTCAAACATCATGTGATATACAGATTTGGCGTTCCTCGACGACTCATTCATGATAATGGACCACAATTCATCAGTCAAAAGTTTACTCAATTCTGTGATGATAATAGAATCGATAATGTCGCTTCCACTGCCTATAATCCTACAGCTAATGGTTTAGCTGAAGCATTCAATAAGACTATCATCAAACTTCTCAAAAAGTTTATTTCTACCAATAAACACAATTGGAGTGAAAAGTTTGGAGAATGTCTATGGACTTATTGCACTATTGTACGCAATCCTACTAGTTGTACACCTTTCTTTTTGGTGTATAGGTGCGAAGTTATTCTACCATTAGAAATTCAAATTCCCTCCCTGAGGATTGCAATTGCCAATAAACTCACAACAGAACAACGATCGTCTTCGACTTCAAGAACTAAAAGCGCTTGACGAGAAAAGGCTGCTAGCTCAACAACATATCGAGCTATACCAAGCCCGTATCTCAAAAGCTTTCAATCGTAAAGTCAAAGTACGAGCGTTTCAGAAAGGCGAACTAGTTCTTACTGTCAGACGTCCTATGATATGACACACAAGAGCCAATACAAGTTCGAAGCGAAGTGGGATGGTCCATATATTGTAAGCAAGATTTTTTTGAACAGAGCTTATCAACTAATCGGGATGGATGATCGAGTCGCTATGATGCCTATTATTAGCAAATTCTTAAATAAATACTATGTTTGAAGGATGTATAAAATATCTTCTGAATGTTGTTAAAAAAGGGAGAGAAAGTATTGAGTTATTGTCTCTTATTCACTCTTCTGATAAACTTTTAAATCCTCAGCGGAATATATCCATATTGTATCACTTGATCATAAACCCTATCTTTAAAATTCCAGCTGATTCGAAGATAATCAGAATAAATATTTGAATTCACGTTCACATTACCTCTGAATTCTACTATCTATGTCAGTGACCTATCACGTCCACATTACCTCTGATAAGGTCGTCTATTGAAATGACAATATTTTAAGCATTATATACTGTCACATCCATATTACCTCTATACAGATATAATAAATATTGTTATTTTCTAAAGAGATATGTCATGTCCGACACCTCTGAACATATTTTCTGCTTTTGATCTATTACTTATGTCTATCACAGGCATGCAACAAGTAATGGAACCATAAAAAGATCATTAATTTTTATTAATGATTCAAAATATCAAGATTATATCATAAAAAAAGAGACAACAAAAACTTCATTAGGGAGGTCGAGTAATGAGCTCCATGATCAATCTTTTCAAGTTCTCAGCTCTTTCTACCCTGGAATTATGCACCTGTTGTCTAGCTTGAGGTCTTCCAGACTCCGGAGCAAAGGGTATCAGTGAGGCAGCTTGGCGCTCTAATTCAGCATGCTCGGCTTGGACAAATTCATCTTTTTGCCGCCTCAGTTCATCTAGTTGGCTCTCAGCAATTTGATGCAACTCTAGCGCTTCCTCTCCATGTCGTCGAGCTACTTTAAGTACTTCTTAGAGCCGGGCCAACTCAGCTTCTAGCTCCTGAATGCGAGTTTGTCACTCAGAAGCTTCTTTCTCCTTGTCGATAGCTTCAGTCTTGTGCCGCTCAACAGAAGAAGCTGCTTCAATAATATGGACTCCCATTTCTGCAGTACGTTGTGAGAAAGCAGTACCACAGAAGCTTCGAATTTATTTTTTGTCTTACAGTCTTGTGAGCCATTGCCTCAAACTCAGTGTCTACAAGTTTCTGAATATTTCCTCTTATATGATCTTTGTAAGATTTGATAGATTCCTCAAGCGCATCTAAGATATGCTCCAGATAGGTGGCTCTATCCATGTCTCTAACCTTGCGAATGGCTGTAATTATACAGGAGGAAGGACCCCTTACCGATTCATAGGGATTATTTTTCTCCAGTACCCTCTAAATTAGAGGCCTCAAAGATATGAAGAAAGTGCTGGTATATGACTCTACGATGAGACTGTTCATCGCTAAGACGCCCGGAGTAGCTACCTCTGCTGGAATTTCTCCTCCTGCAGCAGTTGGAGGAATCGTAGACTGTGCACCAGAAGACCCGACTACAGGCATCATAGTCGAGCTTTCTTCTCCAGTATGGGTCCCCATATCTAGAGGAGCCATTGTTGAGCTGAAGCTGAGAGCCATTGAAGGAAATGGCACAATCGTCTCCACATGACCTGTTACGGTCAAGATACATAGTCAGTGTATATCATTAAAAAAATCAGGGTGATTAAAAGTCAGAAATTTACCCGAACTTGATAGTACATGTGGGGTATCGTGGGGTGTAACCAAATTCGTACAGAGCCCGGGCTTGGTAGTTTCAGACACTACCGCCTGACTACTTCCAGCCTCGAAATCTCCTGATAGGAAATGACTGCTTCCAGCCCCCGACTCTGCTTAGTTAGCTGAAGCAATCACTTATGCATCCTTGACCTCAAGAGCTTGATCTGCAGGGATCTGAGTCTCCGCAACAATGTTGCTAGGATTTTTATCATTTCCAGCATCTTCAAGAGCCGTAGTTTGATCTTCGTTATTTTCAGGCTCATCAGTTTTTGGGCTTGGATGCCTCGTACCGACAACGGGGTGCTCTTCATCCTCAACAGTTATATAGCCTTCTTCGGCCGGTATCAGTGGGACATCCACTGAAACTAGTTCTTCTTCATCAGCGCTTGTGGAATTATCTTTGATTGACATATCTCTATAGTCACAATCCTGGAGGGCGTCTATCATTTCTCGATCTTCTTGAGAACGAGTAGGAGTTTGAGAGGCCGAAAGATCGGCAACCCCGACTTGAGATTCTATAGGAGGCAACTCCTTCTCGGGGAATGCAGCCTCTGGGACATCTGGAGTCGGGGATGACAGTGTTACTCCTGCTGCAGCCAGTGCAGTTACAGAAACAGTCGTCCGTACAACTCGATATCCTGGGATTTTCTCAGTAGTAACTGAGACTACAATATTAATTGCTGTAGTCTCTGTAGATGAAAAGAATAATATCAATATATATCATTCATATCTTAATTATGCTTAAAAGTAAAGAAATTATATTTTTGAGATGGCAGATCCTTCTGCGAGAGTAATGATGTATCAGATTCCTTTGGTCTGGAAGGGATGGAGGAAGCGTCAATTGCTTGACGTTCTGCTTGAGTCACAAGCAATTTTCTTCTGGCCTTCCGTAACAGAGGTGCTACAGGTTCTTCTTCGACCTCATCAAGGTCGTCTTGTATATTAGGAATTCTGGGCACTTCTTCTCGGACGGCTCTACTTGTTTTGGAACCGAAGAAGGTGTAACTCCTATTCCCAGAAATTTTGAAATATTTTTATTTATTTATTTGATTTAAATGGTGATTTTTGAATGTTATAAATAAATAATTAGTTAATTATTATGGTAGATGCCATTAGTCATGATTAAATTTGGAGTACAAGATGACCAAGAATTTTGGCACGGATAGTGTAGTTGGGTGCCTTGACTAATATTTTAGCTATGATAGGGAAGGACGAGCGATATGTGTATTCTAACTAGGAAAACCAGGCCAAGTTGTGACTTAACCCCCACCGATGATTTATTTATTTATTTATTAGATTACTGACTTTCTAGGAGACCCGATTATACCAATTTAGCCCCAACTTGACCCGAACCAAATTCAAATCTAAATAAACAAGTAGTACTCTCAAATACCTTCATGTTGATATATATTTTGTATATATATTTTATTAATATTGATATTTTTCAATTTTGGAAAGTTTCTATTTATAGAAAGTGTCTATGTGTAATCCTAGTTGGCATTAGTTTATATTTGACCCAAAGTCCAACCCAATCCTAAGTAGGCATGTTGGACATTAATAAATATTATTAAATACATATATTTTATATTTAATTCAGATTTTGGATTATATTTATATAGATAGATTTAATTAGTCTACATTAGGAAAGACATTTTTAATCCTCAATCCAATCAATTAGCCAACTCGCAAAACTACCACCCCAACCAAGTGGGAGCACTATTGGCCGACCAAAGCAGCCCCTCCTTTGGATATTCGGCCAAGCATCTCATTAGGAATAGGATTCCTAATCCTTTTCATGCATGCAACCCAAAAGGCCCATATATGTACATCAACTCATACCCAAACCCTAACCCTAACTTAATTTCTTCTTCTTTTTCCTTCTTGGCCGACCACTCCCTTACTTTCCCCTCATATTTGGCAGCACCTCTCCTCCATAGCCCTCCATACATCATCTTCTCCATTGCACATCTCTTCATCTTTCACAAAAACTCATCTCCTCCACCATACATCCACCCAACTTCTAAAAATAAACCCTAAAAACTCTATCTTTTCCATCCAACCATCTATAGCTATTGTCTACCCTTCCAAACTCACCAAGAGAGGATTAGCAAGCAAAAATAGCAAGAAATATTGGAGCTTTGGCAATGAGAAGTCTTCACAACCTCTATAGCAAGGACTTTTGGTAAGAAATTCTAATTTTTCTATCTCAAAACCATACTAAATTTCTGTAAAAAATATGTTGTTAAATCTGTAAAAATCATATTTTGAAGGCTTTTGCTATGTATAATCATCTATAAAAGTTTCATGATTTATAGTCGTAATATTTATGTTTCGGTAGGATCAAAATTAACCCCGTTGTGAAAGAATTATAAGTTATTGGTGGTTATTTTCAAAACTGAATTTTATGTGTGTTCATATATATAAATTAGGATTTTTAAGTATTTTTCTAGGAATTTATCAACTCAAATCTGGTCAAAAAAATTATAGGTCAAAACTAGCTAATTTCGGGTAATCGGCTGACCTAGAATGTCCTAAACTTGTAGTATAACTTAACCCTTGTACCCATGATATTATTCTGAAAAAAAATATATTTTAATTCTGTTTAAAATATATTTTTAGTTATTTTAGCAATTTTGAGTAACTGACTATGTTCCGGACGAGTTTCGGATAGACTAGCTGACTTAGTAATCAACTAGTCATAATTTTTTTTTGAAATATTAATTCTGGAATTTCAGAGATAAATCTGTAGAAAATTTGTTTAAATATTATTTTTATGAAATTTTTATGATTTTTAAGTATGTTATTGAAGTAGGGGCATAACCGACCAATTGAGAGTTGGAAACCCTAAAACTATGTTTCGATGTCTCGTGGAACCTGTGTGTGATTTTATGAATCTAAATGGTTCCACGGGAGATTTGAATATAGTTAATATAATTTTAAAACGTTGCTTTAACTAATTAATTCGTATCATAAGTTTCATGAGTAGTGACTTAAACTAGCTAATTAATTATCTAGGAGCGTCGAGTTTCGGAGGCGTGGACGCGGGAGCGGCGTTTCATATTAAGAGCGCAGAATCAGGAAAGTATACCTTGCGTCCCTCTACAGTTTATTGTATGCTTATTTCTTTATCTATTAGTTATATGTCATGAGTTAATTGGATTGGTTTGATTGATATGCTTTTCTTCTTATCATGTATATTAGTTATTGTCCCGTCTATATACCATCGTTGTCCAGAGTTTGACATTATAGACTATACGAGAGTTGTCTTTACATGCACCTTGACTGATTCGTATCGTGTCGTGGAGTGAGTGCGTGTAACTGAACTGCTAATTCTTGTTTCATTTTCTCAACCTGCGAGTCCACAATCGGGGCGAGGGTTGACCGTTTGCACCTGCGAGTCCACACTCGGGACGAGGATGTTTGTCTTGATCTGTTTGCACCTGCGAGTCCACACTCGGGGCGAGGGTGTTTGTCGTGAACTAACCTGCGAGTCCACATTCGGGACGAGGGTTAGTGTTTAGTTCAAACTATCGAGTCCACACTCGGGACGAGGGTTTGATATCCTTTGATCTTTTGTTCACCAGTTCTCTCCCAGCAGTTCATTTATGCGTAGTTGTTTTTCGTATCTGTGTTCATAGTCACCTGTCAGTAGCCACTTGTCAGTTTTTGTCTCATTTCCTGTTTATAGCATGTTTATATTCTTATGCATGATAAAACTGTTAGATAGGTATATTTTTATGTATCTTGCTATGTCCCATGAGGACCTGATGATCTCTTCAGGTTTAGCGATTGCATGGAGTTAGTTAGCAGAGCAGGATGGTAGATGTTTGTGATACACTTGTAGGATCCAGGTATATTAATATTATGCTTATTATCCATTCGTGCTTTCATTCCTTGTCATGATATACTCTGCTTGTTAGCTTACTTTATAGACTCATGTTAATTCATGGAGTCTAATCGAACATGTATGCTAGTGGGCTGCAGACCACGACCCATAGTGTTCATTCATGTTTTATATTCTTATTGTGGATTGAGTTATAGGTTGCATTGCCATGATTAGGCACGTGATACCATAGTCTAGATAGCGTTTATGTATTCGAGATAGGCTGAAGTTCGCTCGATACGTAGATGGCTTGCTCACGCAATTGCATCCCAAAATACGGGTACGGGTCGTGACAAGTTTTTTTGGTGGCCCATGCAATGTCAGAGTATATCGTATCGATTACGTAACTATACTGATACGAGCCTGCGAATATGACTAAACCCTTAGAAATCTCAATCCACAATGCCTTGAAAATTCTCCTAGAAATTTCTCTACGTCCTTGAAATTTCATATTTGTTCTCGATTATTCTTTCTTGCCTTCCGAACCATTGATTTTCGTCTCTTCCTATTTCAGGGTGACGAACGATTGTGTTGTCTAGAATTTATCAGAAATTCTAAGTTATAGTATAATATTGCTTGATTATTTATTTTTTGGTTGTTTGATAGATATGGGGGGATTATAGATGCAATATGTATTAGATATATATGGGTAATAATTCTAGCAACAAGATGGAAGGTTATAAAGTTTTAGTGACATACCTTTGAGGGAGTAGTGTGACCAAAGGTGGGTAGAAGTCCTCGAGGTTTCGTAGTTACAAAATGGCTAGGAGAAGGATATAAACTATTTTTTGAGGAATTAAAATTTACGAAATAGTTATGAATTTGAATTTCGAGAACGAAATTATTTTTAAGGTGGGTAGATTTGTAACTCCTATTCCCAAAATTTTTGAAATATTTTTATTTATTTATTTAATTTATATGGTAATTTTTGAATGTTATAAATAATTAATTAGTTAATTATTACGGTAGATGCCTTTAGTCATGATTAATTTTAGAGTACAAGATGACCAAAATTTTTGGCACTGTCACGACCCGGTCCCAAATTGTTGGGTCGAATCGGATCATGCCCAGCCTGCACCGTTGTGAGACGGCGGCAGTAAGCTGTATCCAAATGCAGGTAATCACAACAATACAACATATTTTGTCACAACATCTAAATTTCGAATATTAAAACTTGTCCAACAAAAGGTTCATTTAATACAACTGATAAAATAAAACTGTCTTTTTATTCAAACATCAAATCTAAAAGGTAAATCATCGCCTAGAAAGATGGCTCATCAGCCCCGAGATCAACATCGTCCGATTGGGACTCTGGCAGTACAGCAGGATAGAGTTTAGGGTCGTAGTAGCTATTTATCAATAGCTCAGCTTCATCAAAGGAACCTATTGGGGGTGGGGAATCCAGTCAGGAAAGGAGCAAAGTACAATTATGAAAATTTAACAATTCAACTAATAATTAGAAATTTGTAATTTAAACAGTTTAAATACTTGAACAATTTTTCCAGCAATTTTCCACAATAAAAAAAAGTGATTTGAGTATGTAATGCTTATGACCGGCTTGGGTTGTACAATAGTATCCAAGTGATACGATACGGCTTATCCCCGTGTGTAAGAGGGGTAAGCTCGCACAATCAATATGTAATATGAGGGGTATTGGTCATAATACACTACACTACTCTCCCAATTCCACAATCAATAACAATCAATACTCTAGGAGAGAGTTCCGTGTAGCAATGTGGTTTAATCTTGCAATATTACAATTATTAACTAAATTAAAAAATAAACACAACCGTACTTGCCTTTGTTTATGACTGGGTTTGAAGGGTCGGTTCCGGGAAAGAAAATCAGACTCGTCCTCGAAATCCTACATTGAGAATTCCGACTTAGCATAAATGAGGAAACCATATCTAGGTGTGCTAGTTATAATCTCTAAAATTTGATCCTAGTCAAATTTTATGTTGTTATAAATAAAACACGTTTATCGATGCGATTCAAAGTTATTAATTTAACGAGGGAAAAATTAAGTTAACATTTTTATTGGAAAACTTCGCATTTTCCAATTATTTGGCAAAACTTTGTATTTTGTAATATATATATATATATATATATATATATATATATATATATATATATATATATATATATATATATAAATTAGTTATTTTTCTTTTAATGAGAAAACATGAAATTGTCTAAGTTACAAACTTGAAATCTTATTATTTTTAATGTGAGAAAACTCTTATTAATTTTTCTATAAAAATAAATATTCAGTTTACCATTTACGCGTTACCTACAAAACAACAATCCAGAAAAATAAAAGGAAAAACTAAACTACTTATTACAGGTCCACAGAAAAATAGAAAAGAGAACTTGGACTTATGTCCTTACAATTTTTACATAAATTAATTTAATTTAAAAGCGAGCTCTGAATGCCGCGAACGGTCCAACAGTAGGCCGAAGCCCTACACCAAAATATTAACAGCAGTAACCCATTCTAAAAATAATAATAAATTAAAGATAATTATAAAATGTGTCTCAGACTTGGTCATTCAAAAACTCATATTTTTAGCTAATGCCTCAACGCCCGGGTTGGCCGGTTTCGTTTGCATTTAGTTAGGGCCCATGGACCAATATGGTCGTCGCCCGAAAAGATACAAAAATCCATTTTAAAACCAACACTCCAAAATGTAGTTTGTTTTACAAAGATCGGGATTTGAAAATAGTTTTAAAATATATTTTTTGAAATTTTGGGCTGCACTTCCTCTATAATTGGGACAACCCAATCCTGGGAAAATACCAACACCCACAATATTCCAAACCACAAAATATTTCCAACCAGAAATTCCAATTTATCCAACCCAAGAGTAGGTTTATATCAAAATCACAGAAAACTTTCCGAACTATAAAATTTGGAAAATCCGAAATATAACTCAGAAAACCGAAAAAAACCACAGAACCTCTCTAAGGAAAATGGTCACAGAGTCATTTTCGAAAAATCCGAAGAATACGAAATGAAATTCGGAAACCAAAAACTATAGAACCATATACGAGAAAATATGAACTTAACTCAAAAATTTTCGAGAAACCACAGAATCACAAAACCACAACAAATCCACATAATCATTCCGAAAGGGAGTTCGAATTCGCGAATCGATCCGATTCCCATAGCAGGATCGGGGACCATGTCATCATCGACACTAAGAGAGGGACACGAAGATACGAAGATATACCTCGGGTGCTCGGCTAGAGCTCTCAGGTGAATAAAGAAGGAAAATTATCCGCGGACAGTGGGAACGGAACGCGGATAGCAACGGATCGAGTCCGAACAGTGCTGGAGTCGCGTACAGAGGTGCTGGATAGCAGATCGGGATACGGGACAGCAAATCGGGGCCATTCGGGAGGTTGGCTAGCGGTGCACGGGCTCGCACAGGGGTCGGCCGGCGGTCGAGATGGCCGCGGAAAAATCGGCGGCAGGATGGCTCGGGGCGCGGGGCACCACGGCGGAGGGAAGCCGCTGGTCTCGGGCGGAGGGGCCGCTCGGGGAGTCGGCCGGTAAGCCGGCGGGTAGGGCACCGGATTCAGGGGTGGTCGGCCGGAGAGTCGCCGGAAGGGCGCGGCTAGGGCTTGTGAAATTGAAGAAAAATGGGTTTTGAGGAGTTGTTGGAGATTGGAGAAGAAGATGGGCTTATATAGAGGTGAGCACCTGGGGTTACGGAAGGGGAAAGGTGTCTCGGCAGTTCGGAAGAGGAGAGGTCGCCGCTCGGGAAGTTTCGAAAATAAAGGGTTCGGCCGAGCAACGTTTGGTGAGTGGAAAGGAAAGGTTTTCCTTTCCCAGGTTAATGAGAGAGAGATAGAGAGTTAATGAGAGGTTAAGAAAAGTTAATGAGGGTTTAATAAAGGATTGTTTTGCTTTAATTAAGGAAAATGTAAATTATATATATAAAAATATATATATACTAAGGGACTACAAAAATTAGTTTTGGGAAAATTGAACTTGAGTTCGAGACGGATTCAGGATGAGTTTGGGATGGGTCTAGACGGGTCTGGCCCAACATTAAAATCCAGGAATAATTATATTTCTAAAATATGGTTTTTCATAAAAAATGATAATAATTAATTTAGCAAATAAATTATACAATAAATAAAAATAAAATTTTACGGGTTTGACCAAACACTAAAATTCCAAAATAATAATTTTAATCTAATTATAATAAATAAAAGTAACGCTGAATTAATTAATTATAAATTATGGGTTTTACAACCTTTTCTCCTTAGAAAATTTCGTCCTCGAAATTAAAGGATAGGGTTAGGATAGAATACCTCAGGTCTCAAATAGATACGGATACTGCTCCCGTATCTCATCTTCTCGCTCCCAGGTATACTTACCTGGGGAATTGTGCCGCCGCATCACTCTGACTATGGGCGTCACAGAGTTTCTAGTTTTTTTTTCTCACCTCTGTCTAAAATCGCCACTGGCTTCTCTGGTACTGTGAGGCTGGGTCCAATCTCCAGCTCCGAATGGTCCAAGATGTGGCTCGGATCCAGAATGTAACGTCTGAGCTGTGAAACGTGGAAGACGTTGTGCACACCTTCAAGATTAGCTGGAAGAGCTAATCGGTATGCTACTTCTCCAACTCGGCTCAAAACTTCGAATGGGCCGATGTACCTGGGGCTTAGCTTTCCTGCTCTGCCAAATCTGATAGTTCATCTAGTAGGGGACTGATAGTTCATCTAGTAGGGGAGATCTTGACGAAGACACTATCTCCTGCTTCAAACTCCAATGGTCGACGACTGCTATCAGCCCAATATTTCTGTCTGTCCTGAGCAATCCTGAGCTTGTCTCTAATCACCTTTACCTTCTCTGTTGCATCGGTCACCATTTCAGGTCCAAGCAGTACTCTTTCTCCTACGTCGTCTCAAGCAAGTGGAGTGCGGCAACGACGTCTATAAAGTGCCTCGAACGGAGTCATACCGATGCTAGCTTGGTAGCTGTTGTTGTAGGAGAACTCTACCAAGTGCAAGTGGTCTTCCCAAGACCCTCCAAATTCTAAGACGCAAGATCTCAGTATATCTTCTAGCGTCTGGATGGTTCTCTCCGATTGTTCGTCAGTTTGGGGATGGTAGTCGGTACTGAACTTCAATTGTGTTCCCAAACTGTCATGCAAGCTCTTCCAAAGGTGAGAGGTGAATCTGGTGTCTCTGTCAGATACAATACTTACCGGAACTCCATGAATCCGGTAGATATGCTGCATGTACAGTGCTGCCAACTTCTCGATGGATAGACCAACCTTGAAGGGGATAAAGTGAGCTGACTTTGTCAGTCAGTCCACAATAACCCAAATGGCATCCTTCCCTTCTTGGGATCGAGGCAGTCCTGACACAAAGTCCATCGTTATGTGTTTCCATTTTTGCTCTGGGATGTCTAGCGGTTGCAACAGTCCTGCTGGTCTCTGTCTGCTGGCTTTCACTTGATGACAAATCAAGCATCTAGCCATAAATCTGGATACGTCCTTCTTCATTCCATACCACCACACTACAGTACGCATATCCCGATGTATTTTATTAGCTCCTGGATGTATGGAATACTGCGACTGGTGCGCTTCTTGCATCAGCTCATTCCTCAGTTTGCCAGTTGGTACGCAAAGCCTCGTACCATGCCTCAGTGCTCCATCGCTGGCGATTGAGAATCCTTCAAGTGTTCCTGCCAGCACTTGATCTCTGAGTTTGCAAAGTGTCTCGTCTTAAAATTGTGTCTCCTTGACTTTGTCCATCAGACTTGAACGCACTTGCAACTGCATCATTGATGTTTCAACTCCTGGTACAATTGCTTTTCTTCCCAGCTTCTTCATTTCTTCTTCAGGCAGTACAATCTCCAGTCCAAGCTTCTCTATGTTCTCCAGCAAATGCCGCTCCTTGGTCAAAAACATCGCCATCGGGTATCGACTAAGTGCATCTGCAACCACATTAGCCTTATCCGGATGGTACTGCAAGTTGATGTCGAAATCTTTCATCAGCTCCAGCAATCTCCTCTGTCGCATGTTCAGCTCCTTCTGAGTGAAAGCATATTTAAGACTTTGTGGTCTATAAATATTTCCACTCTCTCTCCATAGAGGTAATGCTTCCACAACTTTAGTGCAAATATAACCGCTGCAAGCTCCAAATCATGCGTGGGATAGTTCTTCTCATGAGTCCGTAATTGTCTAGATGCGTAACAATTACTTTCCCGTGTTGTTGAAGAACACAACCCAATCCTTTACCAAAAGCATCACTGTAGATTGAGAAACCGCCGGTACCTGCGGGTAGCGCAAGTATCGGTGCTGTTGTAAGTCTCTTTTTCAGTTCCTCAAATGCTGACTGGCAAGCTTCAGTCCACACGAATTCTTTATTCTTCCTTGTGAGTTTCGTCATCGGCTCAGCAATCCTGGCGAAGTCCTTCACAAATTTCTGGTAGTAGCTAGCTAAGCCCAAAAAACTTCTGATTTCAGCAACTGAACTTGGTGTACTCCACTTCTCAATAGCAGCTATCTTCTTTGGATCCACCAAAATTCCTTCTCCTGTGACAACATGGCCCAAAAAATCTACCTTGTCTAAGAAGAATTCATATTTTGATAGCTTACCATAGAGCTTCTCCTTCCTCAAGGTTCCCAGAACTTTTCTCAGGTGCTCTTCATGCTCTTCTTCGGTTTTCGAGTAGATCAGGATGTCATCGATGAAGACAACAACAAACTGATCCAGATATTCATGGAATACCTTGTTCATAAGGTTCATGAATACTGCAGGAGCATTCGTCAATCCAAATGGCATGACAAAAAATTCATACTGACCATATTTGGTGTTGAATGCCGTCTTTGGAATATCCTCCTTCCTGACCTTGATTTGATGGTAGCTAGATCGAAGGTCTATCTTCGAGAACACCTTAGCTCTACTGAGTTGATCAAATATGTCATGTCATCGATCCGGGGCAGAGGGTACTTGTTCTTGATGGTGATGTTATTCAGTGCCCGGTAGTCGATGCACATCCGCACAGTCCCGTCATTCTTGGGTACGAACAAGACAGGTGCTCCCCAGGGTGAAGCTCCATCTCTGATAAATCCAAGGGCCTTCAGCTCATTGATCTGGTCCTTCATCTCCTTGGCCTCCTTAGGGTTGACTCTGTAGCATCCCCGAGAAATAGGGGCAGAGCCGGGGAACTAGATCGATGGTGAATTCTACATCTCGATCTGGAGGTAATCTTGGAAGACTATCAGGAAAAACATCCTTGAATTTTGCTATGATAGGGTGAGGAGGTCAAGATTCTTCGGTGATAGTGGAGTAAGTAACACCCTTCATATCTTCTGGAGCTCGAGAGATTTCAAACTTCGGCTCTACAGGTGGGCTGAAGACTACATATCCTCTGTGACAATCTATCAGCGCATGCTGCTTACTTAACCAGTCCATTCCTAGGACTACATCATAGTTAGGTAAGGGCATCACCAGTAAGGGTGCTAAGAATTGTGTCCTGAGATAGTTATAGGGCAGTTACAGGTCTCAGTGATGGGTATGGGTCCACCACCGGTCATAACTCTATATTCTTCTTGCTAAATCCCGTAACTAGGTGGTGTGCAGAGATGAATTTTGTTGCTATAAAACTGTGTGAAGCACCCGAATCAAATAATGCTAAAGCAGGATGTGAATGCACATAAATGGAACCTGCGATGACATCAGCGGTAGGTTCCTGCTCTGGCTCTTGCTTATCTGCTGTTAGGGCAAAAGCTCGCCCAGTCTTCTGTTGGTGCTGCCTAAACTGTTGTTACTGAGTGGGTAGAGGAGCCTTCTGCCGTGTTGTTCCAGTCTGGTTGAATGCCGTGGGGCAGTCCCTCACTTGGTAGGTGGCAGACCCACAAACTAGACAGTGTCCTAGCCTCTTCCTGCAGATGTTCGACTGATGTCCTGGCCTCTTACAGAAATCGCAGACAGGAATCTGCTTCTGAGGTGCTCTGTCATTGGTCCTTGCCTGATGGTGCTGCTGGTGGTGGTGAGAAGGCCTGTTGTTATTGTTGTGGTTGGGCCTCATCTTGTTATTCTGGAAATTGCTAGTTCCAGAATACTTCTTCTTTAAGCGAGCAGGCTGACTCTTCTCTATATCCTGAGCTCGTATTAGGATCCTCTCATACGTCTTGACGCCGCCTACGATCACAGGAGTGCGAATCTCTTCCCTCAGTCCATACCTGAATCTTTCAGCACGATCGGCGGGGTCGGCAACCAAGTTCTTAGCAAAGTGACTAAGTTGACCAAACTCTGCCGCATATTTACCAACCATCATGTTCCCTTGCTTCAGATTCTGGAACTGTCTTTCCATCTCCCGCAACTCTGATGTTGGGAAGAACTTCCTGCGGAACAACCTCTTGAAGGTATTCAGTCAAGTGCCTGTCCTGGAGTCGGGGTTCATTCCGATACCAGGTGCTGGCTACATCTAACAGGTTGGAGTCCCAGCTTCAACTTTGAGGTCATCAGGAAGTCGAGCGACATGAGGAGACGCTCCATGCTGTCGAGCCATTCGTCAGCATAGATAATTCCCTCGGTTCTCTTGAAAGGTCGAGGGCCAGCTTATTGAATTTATCAATATCTCTGACTTTAGCCGGCCTTGGTTCAGATTGGGCTGCTTCTCCTCTCTCCAGTGCAGCCATAGCCATATTGTGGGCATTCTCCATGCCTTTCTCATAATCGCCGTCTGTTCGCGATGAGCTTCAGCTTGAGTTCTCTGTGC
Organism: Iris pallida; assembly: GCA_029216955.1. Lineage (NCBI taxonomy): Eukaryota > Viridiplantae > Streptophyta > Magnoliopsida > Asparagales > Iridaceae > Iris > Iris pallida. The sequence goes on along the minus strand of JANAVB010041819.1, from coordinate 2,440,244 downwards.
CTCAAGCACTCCTCGTAGCAGGCCTACGAGGTCGGTGGGGTCCACGGGCACTGGTGGGGCAACTGGATCGGGCACCACCATAGGGGCTTGTTGTTCAGTCCGGGAAGATGTAGGATCTAACACTTGAGTAGTAGTATAAAATCCACGGGGTGCTGGTGCATTATGGGATGATCGGTCAGTCGGGGTGTGTAGATCCGGACTCGGTTGAGGAGGTGGGGTATGATCGGGTGATGACAACCCATCGCCAGCAGGATTGGTCTTGTCAGTGGCCATACTCTGGAAGGTTTAGATTGCAAAACATAAGCAAGGTAGCCTACCAGTCTATAACAAACAAAAATATTTATTTATAATATATTTCGGTCCTATGTTGTGACAAATTAATGTTCTAGTGTTCTAAATGTTTCTAGATATGTTTACCTAAGTTGTTGATCTGACCTGCATGGGCCACCACTAAAAACATATCACGACCCGTCCAAATTGTTGGGTCGAATCGGATCATGTCCAGCCTGCACCGTTGTGAGACGGCGACAGTAAGCTGTATCCAAATGCAGGTAATCACAACAACAGAATATATTTTGTCACAACATTTAAATTTTGAATATTAAAACTTGTCCAACAAAAGGTTCATTTAATACAACTGATAAAATAAAACTGTTTTTTTATTCAAACATCAAATCTAAAAGGTAAATCATCACCTAGAAAGATGGCTCATCAGCCCCGAGATCAACATCGTCCGATTGGGACTCTGGCAGCACAGCAGGGTAGAGTTCAGGGTCGTAGTAGCTATTTATCAATAGCTCAGCTCATCAAAGGAACCTATTGGGGGTGAGAATCCAGTCAGAAAGGAGCAAAGTACAATTATGAAAATTTAACAATTCAACTAATAATTTAAAATTTGCAATTTAAACAGTTTAAATACTTGAACAATTTTTCCAGCAATTTTCCACAATAAAAAAATAATGTGATTTGAGTATGTAATGCTTATGACTGGCTTGGGTTGTACAATAGTACCCTAGTGATACGATACGGCTTATCCCCGTGTGTAAGAGGGGTAAGCTCATACAATCAATATGCAATATGAGGGGTATTGGTCATAATACACTACACTACTCCCCCATCCCACAATCAATAACAATCAATACTCTAGGAGAGAGTTCCGTGTAGCAATGTGGTTTAATCTTGCAATATTACAATTATTAACTAAATTGAAAAATAAACACAACCGTACTTGCCTTTGTTTATGACTGGGTTTGAAGAGTCGGTTCCGGGAAAGAAAATCAGACTCGTCCTCGAAATCCTACATTGAGAATCCCAACTTAGCATAAATGAGGAAACCATATCTAGGTGTGCTAGTTACAATCTCTAAAATTTGATCCTAGTCAAATTTTATGTTGTTATAAAAAAACACGTTTATCGATGCGATTCAAAGTTATTAATTTAACGAGGAAAAAATCAAGTTAACATTTTTATTGGAAAACTTCGCATTTTCCAATTATTTGGCAAAACTTTGTATTTTGTAATATATATATATATATATAAATTATTTATTTTTTCTTTTAATGAGAAAAATAAAATTGTCTAAGTTACAAACTTGAAATCTTATTTTTTAATGTGAGAAAACTCTTATTAATTTTTCTATAAAAATAAATATTCAGTTTACCATTTACGCGTTACCTACAAGACAACAATCCAGAAAAATAAAAGAAAAAACTAAACCATTTATTACAGGTCCACAGAAAAATAGAAAAGAAAACTTGGACTTATGTCCTTACAATTTTTACATAAATTAATTTAATTTGAAAGCGAGCTCTGAATGCCGCGAACGGTCCAACAGTAGGCCGAAGCCTGCACCAAAATACTAACAGCAGTAACCCATTCTAAAATAATAATAAATTAAAGATAATTATAAAATGCATCTCAGACTTGGTCATTCAAAAACTCATATTTTTAACTAATGCCTCAACGTCCGGGTTGGCCGGTTTCGTTTGCATTTAGTTAGGGCCCATGGACCAATATGGTCGTCGTCCGAAAAGATACAAAAATCTATTTTAAAACTAACACTCCAAAATGTAGTTTGTTTTGCAAAGATCGGAATTTGAAAATAGTTTTAAAATATATTTTTGAAAATTTGGGCAGCACTTTCTCTATAATTGGGACAACCCAATCCTGGGAAAATACCAACACCCACAATATTCCAAACCACAAATATTCCCAACCAGAAATTTCAATTTATCCAACCCAAGAGTAGGTTTATATCAAAACATAAAAAACTTTCCGAACTATAAAATTCGGAAAACCCGAAATATAACTCGAAACACCGAAAAAACCACAGAACCTCTCTAAGGAAAATGGTCACAGAGCCATTTCCGAAAAATCCGAAGAATCCGAAATGAAATTCGGAAACCGAAAACTACAGAACCATATACGGAAAATCCGAACTTAATTCGGAAATTTTCGAGAAACCACAGAATCACAAAACCACAACAAATCTACATATTCCGAAAGGGAGTTCGAATCCGCGAATCGATCCGATTCCCATAGCAGGATCCGGGACCATGTCATCATCGACACTAAGAGAGGGACACAAAGATACGAAGATATTCCTCGGGTGCTCGCTAGAGCTCTCAGGTGAATAAAGAAGGAAAATTATTCGCGGACAGTGGAAACGGAACGCGGATAGCAGCGGATCGAGTCCGAACAGCGCTGGAGTCGCGTACAGAGGTGCTGGACAGCAGATTGGGATACGGGACAGCAGATCGGGGCTGCTCGGGAGGTTGGCGAGCGGCGCACGGACTCGCACATGTTCGGCCGGCGGTCGAGATGGCCGCGGGAAAATCGACGGCGGATGGCTCGGGGCGCGGGGCACCACGGCGGCGGGAAGCCGCTGGTCTCGGCGGAGGGGCCGCTCGGGGAGTCGGCCGGGAAGCCGACGGGTAGGGTACCGGATTCAGGGGTGGTCGACCGGAGAGTCGCCGAAAGGGCGCGGCTAGGGCTTGTGAAATTGAAAAAAATGGGTTTTGAGGAGTTGTTGGAGATTGGAGAAGAAGATGGGCTTATATGGAGGTGTGCACCTGGGGTTACGGGAGGGAAAAGGTGTCTCGGCAGTTCGAAAGAGGAGAGGTCGCCGCTCGGGAAGTTTCGAAATAAAGGGGTTCGGCCGAGCAACGTTTGGTGAGCGGAAAGAAAGGTTTTCCTTTCCCAGGTTAATAAGAGAGAGATAGAGAGTTAATGAGAGGTTAAGAAAAGTTAATGAGGGTTTAGTAAAGGATTATTTTGCTTTAATTAAGGAAAATGTAAATTATATATATAAATATATATAACTAAGGGACTACAAAAATTAGTTTTGGAAAAATTGAACTTGAGTTCGAGACGGGTTCGGGATGATTCGGGACGGGTCTGGACGGGTCAGGCCCAACATTAAAATCCAGGAATAATTATATTTCTAAAATATGGTTTTTCATAAAAAAATGATAATTAATTTAGCAAACAAATTATACAATAAATAAATAA